>JAPDDN010000295.1:0-54775 GCA_027422405.1 Ptychobarbus kaznakovi
TGTGAAAGTCATAGGCGATGTACCTCAAAAGAGATGCAAGAGTCACCACACAGCAATACACGAGCAGCAGATAGAAACACAAGATTTTTCAACATTGATAATAATATTAAATGTTTCTTGAGCAGCATATTAGCATATCAGAATGATTTCTGAAGGATCATGTGACACTTTAGACTGGAGTAATGATACTGAAAATACAGCTTTGACGTCACAGGAATAAATTACATTTTAAAACATACACATTTAAATAGAAAACGGTTAACAATATCACTGTTTTTACTTTTTATTCATTAAATGCTTTGGTGAAAGTAAGCCCAAACTTTTAAATCCTGATCACTCTGAATACTTAGAAGAGTAACACCATACTTCTCCTTAATAAGCTGCATTATGTCTTTAGCACAAATGGTGCAGGAGTTATGTGACACACTTGAATTCTTAGTCTTAAAGGGATAGTTCACCCACAAATTATGTCATTAATTACTCACCTTCATGTTGTTTCAAACCTGTTGTTCATCTTCAGAACACAAATAACTTAAAAAAATTATGAAAAATTTCATTTCTCTTTGATCCTTGTCTTATACACAGAGACACTGTCATGTTAGGATAGAAAAGGGTTCTGTCCAAACTGTTGCTATAAAATTAATTCCCCAGAATATCGTTATATGCTAAAACAATAAGATTTGTACTCATGGAAATTACTAAAGTAGTCAAACCTTTCATTAGAAGGGGGTGACCCCATACCTTTGGCAATATAGTGTATTAAGTTGTGTCACTGTTTATGGAGGGTCAGAAAGCTCTCGGATTTCATCAAAAATACCCTTTTTCTGTTCTAAAGATTAACGAAGGTCTTACGGGTTTGGAATGACATGAGGGGGGAGTAATTAATAATATCATTTTTGGGTGAACTATCCCTTTAAGGATTGTTCAATGTATTTTCCTAGAATGAGCAATGGTAATTGCCTTAGCAAAAAACACTAAAAATGCTCTGTAGGATTAAAAGAAACTGCATCGAGTACTTGATGAGTCCGTTCTCCATGCCATTGACCATTTTGGCGAAGGCCTGTTCAAGAGGCAATTCAGATCCTTTCTGATTCACCTGCAGATAAAGCAATTACCTTCAACTATTTGACCAATCACAATCAACCACAATGTTCTGCAGGTGGATTAAAAGATTGTACTTACCAAATTTAGAATGACTTGTTTGCCATAAATGAGAACCTGTGACTCAAAATGCCTCCTTAATCCATCCATCTGCAAGGATAGATCGACAGAGATATAGATTTTTCATCTTCTGATAGTTGAAATAAAAATGTATATATAAAAAGTTGCTGTAGCAGCATAAGTGGTCTTACGTGATTGGTGTCAGAGCTTATCTGTGGCTTGGGCTTGTACCTCAGGTTGGGTCTTTGAGACCAGAAAAAGGGCATGGAGCCTCGAGTCTGTGTAAGAGTTGAGTGAAAGAGCACAAAATTAAATCTCAGGTGAATTCTGGGAGGTCAAAAACAAATATTCTTGTAAAATGGCAACAGTAGTTTCCACCAACCTGCACAAAGGACGCCCGGGCATTACTGTACTGGACTATCTGCTCGGTCTCAACGAAGTTAGCAGCATGTCCTTCAGAGTCAATGCCTGAGGCGCAGGGGAAACTTGTAATATCTGCAGCAAAGACCACTGTGTGACTATGTATACATGCTTGAACACATCTCACCTCTGACATAATATCGGACCCCCGCTCTGAAACAGCTCCGTCTGGAGATGAGGATCCACTCAAACACCTTCCCATTGATGCAGCATGGCTTCATCACAATAACTGAAGCAGTGGGTTAAGCCTCAATAATCAAACACAATTTCCAACTACTACTTATTTCTTCAATTTCATCCCAAGCAATTTACAGTGCAAATGTGTTTTTAGATTATGGGCAATATTATCAACTAATCATGACCAGTTACGTAATGTCATCTTTAACAGCTCCAGTTCATAATTTGCTTCCTCCAGACAGTCAAGGCTAAATAAAGTGAGCAACTTAACTACAAACAGCACGACATCTATCCAAGGATACATCCGTGGATGACAGGAAATGCAAATTTATGGAGCTGAAAAGAGGAATCAGTGACTTAGCATGTGCAATTTTCTCATATGTTTAATGAACTAGGTTTATTTTTATACCTCAGGCTGTGCGGTTATTTCTCTTAAAAGGTTTCCATTCCACATGAATCTCTGGTCTGCCTGTGTGGAGAAATGATAGAAGACAGGAATCATCGGAGAAGTTATGGTTGTTTTGAAGGGTCTAATACACAAACAGTGTAACCAAATGTACTCAAGAAGTTTGAACACTCTGAAGTTGAACTTTATGAAAAGGGATAGACAACTGCAAAATTACAGACCGTATCAAAAGCCAGACACAAATGCAGAGCACAAACTCTCTTTGAAAACACAAAAACAAAATATGAGGGAAATTGCAGTGTGTGCCCCGCATGTCCGCAAGTGTGCTTGTAAAACAAGAGCTTTGCAAATCTAGCTTACAAAGAGACAGGCAGCGCATCTCCAGTCACGGCCCTTGATTATAAATGAGGGATGCAGTTTGAGACTATGAGCTGACCGGCCTTCTGTATGTGATACTGATGAAAACATGCACTCCACTGAAATTCAAAACTGCTATGCTCTTCTCTCTCTTTCTGCCATCATTATCATCCCTCAGTCTTTGCTCTGCTCACCCTCTCCAGCAGGCTCATCTCCTGGAAGTCCGGGCTGGTGTTGGACAGGCGCTGCTGGGTGTGGGTCATGTCATAGTCCGTGCAGAAGTAGAAACCGTCTGTGTTGAGGACATTGCCAAGCATAGACAGAAACGCCTTGTTGTCCTGCATCTGTGAGAAGGTAACAGTCAGTGAATAATATTATTGGCAATAAAAGATGTGAACAGAAAGAAGACTAGGGTTATTGATTTAATTATTAATTTATTTGGGGCCTTTTCCATTTTTATGGTATAAAAGTAAAGTAATGACAGGACAATAGAGAGAAGATGGAGAAATGGTATGAGGTAGGGTTGAGCAATATTATTTTGATAATAAAATCTGGCAGTTGATATAAATTTATTTCACAATATATAGATTTGTATCAAAATGGGTTTAAAATTAACTACTGAAAAAAAGTCCCTTTGGCAGTGTCCAGATTATTGAAATAAAAGGTATTTTTTACATTTCATTAGAAAAAAATTATAGTATTTATAATTGACTTCATATTTTTTAACTATATATAGCAGATGAAGACAAAGAAAATATGCAACAATAAAGTACAATCATCATCATTATACGGTTCAGCAACAATAACATTAATTATTTTAAATTATTATTGTGTATTAATAATTATTATGCTACTAATAAGAACAATACATTAACTTGATAACATGAATTATTTGAATATGTAATTTTTTAATTATAATTGTTTATTAAAAATTATTAACAGTACTACAAAAATGCTACTAATAATAAACAATTTGTTTTCATTAATAATATTATTATTTAATGATAATAGTATTTTGTCTTTCTCTTTTTAATAAAAAACAAACACTTTAAGTTTAATTGAAATGTATAATTGGCAAATTTGGATTACAATATTGTGAAATCTGAACTTGTTTCTCTCTCATGAACACTTAATGTGTCTGTAGCATAACTAACTGCTAAGCCATGACTCCGACAAGAGGAAGCAGTTTTACATGTTCAAAAAGGCTGTTTAAAGTGAAGTGCATAATTATCATGCATTCAAAACAAGCATGTTCATAAGTTAATCTGCTCCAATGCATCACACAACACTCTTACTTTAGTACAACTCATTCATTCTAACTGAAAACAAGCTTTGCTCCACGTGCAGGGGCCCAAACTAAGCTCTCAACCAATGCCAGGCCTTTCAATCTCAGCATATCCTTTCTACAGGCTCTGGGAATGGAGTGGAACAGGAATGACCTGAATTGATTCCTCCTCCCAGAAAAACCTGGTCAGCAGAACCATTTGCCTTTTTACACAAACTCATCTCTCACTGCAGTTATTCCCTTCTGCTCAACTCAGAGCTTATAATTACATGCAATTCATTATGAAAATGTCACAATATTCAACACAAAAACTATGTAGACAATTCAAGCAAAGAATCATCACCTTCTCAAAAAAATTGTGGCACTTTCATCCAGGCCAGAAACATAGTTTAGACATGACGCACTTGCATTTTGTTATTAATTTGTTTTCTGACACATTCCAGAATGAAACTAACCAAGCTAGTGTAGCTAGATGCATTCACTGCAGACCTCATGCGCTTACACTGAACCATCTGACAAGAGTAGAGATGTTTGGAGTGCTTTAATGGTCTAGTTGTTTGCAGTCAAGCCTCCTATGTACTTGAAACACTTCCCGTGTCCAATACTGGTCTGCAACAGGCTGCATCCAAGGCCGATTCAGCCAAAGTCTTATCCTCGCTAAATAATGCAGCAAGCATACAACACTGTAATGAGATATCACTGCGCTCGGGGCATGGACTCAAAATAAAAATGTACTCTGTGTGTACACCCAATTTCACAAGCCGAGGGTAAATCTGCTGCGTTGTTCTTACAGCACTTCTGAGTAAACTGTAGATGGAAAATTGTGAAAGGCAAAAAGTTCAGAGCAGGAAACCTTTCGGTTATGATTTAGAGACGCACTGGGCAACTGATCAAACAATGAATGACATTTATAGCCCACTTTTTCTACTCAAGGTGTCACAAAGATCAGCATTAAACTGAAAGTTGAGGTTAGGGACTTTGATGACCTGAATATCTGTGAGGTGCAAAATGGTCTTCTTATAAGAAATCACATCAAACTCCACCGCTTTCCACACAGTGTGGCCAAACAGGTCGCCCACTTTCCTTTTCCGGGTGATGACTACGAGGTACATCCCTGCACAACAAAAAACATGCATCATGGTAATCAAAAATACACGTCATACAATCCAAATTGTATGGAAATATCGGAACATCATAATAACAGAGAACCTACCAGCCACCAGGCGAATAGTTCCCATGATTCCACAAATGGGCTTGGTTACGCCTGATGGGGGGATGTCCTTAATTCCTTGAAGAGGAAAAAAACTTTAATGCACCTTTCAAATAACAGTAAGCAATTTTGCAGATTGCACATTCCATTTCATATACTTCTCTACTTTGATAAGAGGAAGTAACAGACCTGTGCTATTTCTGGAATACACCTTTAACAACAGACCACAGCAACTACCTCAAACGTAAAATGTCACGCTGACAATACTGATGAAATGTCTCTTAGCAAGGAGGTCACCATTAAAACAGAACTACAACAAAGTCCAAATAGCGGCAGTAACTTTTCATCGATGCCTGTGTACTTTGAAAGGTCGGACTCCCTCATAAGTTGTAGCTGTTCATAAATGTCAGATCACAGCTCTCCAAACTATAAATCTCTCACTGTACTTTTTCACACGGTCAGAGAAATGAGCTGCTTAACCTTCAGAAAATGTTCATCGCCAAACTCAGAAAGACAAACTATATTTTAAATGAGCTGTTTTATTATTCTATTCCCTTTCAGTAAACATGTTACTGTAATGTAGGACATAATTTAGTTTAAAGGGAAAGTTCTGTCTGTCAGAATGAAAATTATGTCATAATTATCACTCTCATGTCGTTTCAAACCGTATAAGAACTTTGTTCATCTTCGGAACACAAATTAAGATATTTTTGATGAAATCCGAGAGCTTTCTGACCCTCCATAAACAGCAACGCAACTGAAATGATCTCAGTCTCAGAAATGTAGTAAAAGCATCAGTAAAAAGTCCTGTGACATCAGTGGCTAAACTTTTGCGAAGCTACGAGAATTTTTTTGTGCTCAAAGAAAACTAACATTTAAAATGTATTCAACTATTCTTCTCCCCGAGTTAATGTCTTATGCCATTTTGTTGAGTACCACGTAGGGATGTAACGGTATGACATTTCTCATCACGATTATAGTGACCAAAATGATCACGGTTATCAGTATTATCACGGTATTGTATACATGTGCTGGAGATGTTCAAAAAGTACCGACACATAATCACTTCAAGTTTATATAAAAAAAAAACAACAACAAAATGACTTTGTTTGCATAAATCACTAAAACATACATTACCAATGATGTCCGGATTTTAAATGACACCGTTTCATAGCATGCTCAAATATCTAATGTAAATTTAAAATACAGCTTGAAAAAAATCATAAAAAGGAAACCCTCACATTGCAGCCTTTAAATAAAGCAAACCCTGCTAAAAAAAACAATAGAAGCCAATAGAAACAGTCACAGAATCCTAATGGTTTCCATTAAAATACCATTATAAACCATCAGTAAACCATTACAAAATTCTTTATGAAGTGTGTTTTGGGCATTTTTCCAAATGATTTAATCCCACCAATATAATCACCACATACCAGTAGACACCCTTATAGTTTCCATTAAAACCAATACATTTCCATTATAACATTCATTTTCTATTGTGTTTTGGGGCTGGGTTCTACAGTTTTTGTCAGCAGGGAAGTGTTAAGTCAAAATGATAATTGATTAATAAATGATTAATGTAATTTATCTGCTCATAAATAATTCTAATAACTTATCTGAATTGTTAAATGTGTTGAATCACATAAGCTTGTTTTTCTCAAATGGTCAAAATCTACAGCAGGGTATGCTATTCAGTCAGTTTTTGGCAGACACGGGATGAATGTGAATATAAGTCTTGTAGATCAACTCTCTGACAGCAGGTAGCACTTTATATGGAGAAACTGAATACGGCCGTTTCCCGTGAACTCCGTGCACAAAGCAGTGATTAAGAACACTTACTTAGGTATTACATGGAGCGAATAGGAAAACAAAATATCATCGAATCATTTCTGAAGACGGTCAAACCTTCAGAGGTACATTCATACAATTCATTCATTATTGATTAAATTCCCTCAGCACACTTAAAACCTCACAGCTTTTCCGCTCTAGTTCCACTCAAAACGAAACTACTCTGCTGCTGTGCGCACGTGACACTGTTACTGAAAACTTTATATTTATTTATATTATAACGTATTTATTTATTGTGAGTTGTTCAAATCGTGGTAATCGAATACGGTTTTAATGATAGTAAAAAAAATGAAATAATAATACTAACCGTGGGGAATTATATCATGATTTATCTCAAACGGTAATCGTTACATCTCTACCATGACACGTCCCCAGAATGTAATCAACATAATCAGCGCTGTTTATGATCAGGACAAAGTGAGTGCATGCTAAACGTAAACGTCCTTACTATGTTTCTGGGCCTGGGAACATTTCAGTTGTGTCGCTGTTTATGCAGGGTCAGAAAACTCTCAGATTTCATCAAAAATACCTTTATTTATGTTCTGAAGATGAACGAAGGTCTTACAGGCTTGGAACGACATGAGGGTGAGTAATTAATAATAGATGTTTAGATTTGGGTGAACTATCCCTTTAAACATTGTAGTTTTGTAATAGACAACAAATAAACATTAGAATTAAACAGACAATTTTATACACTACTGTTCAAAACTTTTGGGGAATGTTTTTAAAACAAGTCTCTTAAGCTCACCAAGACTGCATTTATTTGATCAAAAATATTAATATTAATATTGTGAAATATTATTACAATTAAAATGACTGTTTTCTATTTGAATATATTTTAAAATTTAATTTATATCTGTGATGCAGGGCTTCATTTTCAGCATCATCACGCCAGTCTTCAGTGTCACATGATCCTTCAGAAATCATTCTGATAGATGAAATGTAATACAACATATTTGAACTGGTTTCCATTCTTACTAGTAGTCAGACCGTACCTGCGAGGGTCATCTCAGCGGACACCCGATCAATAACCAGCACGTCATTAGCTCCATCATCACAGGCCTCAATGTAGAACTTCTCAGGTGTTGCATGCCTATGAAAAAAGCAGAAGAGTCTATTCTGACACTTTTCGTGTTGTGCTGCTAAACACACAGGTTTTTCCAGTATAAAACAAGAGCTGAGGGTTTGGCTGGTTAGCATTTGACAGTTAGCTGCATTATGCAAGTAAATGCCTTTGAGATTATTGTGAATGTGATAATAAAGAAATTATACAATCAGCTTTTGAGTGGTGATGATGATATCAATAAGACAAAACAGCATCAGAAACATAATAGCTTGAAATTCATTTTCATCTCAGACCACCTGGAGAGAGCAGATTTTCAGCAATGTCATAAATCAGAACTGCTTTTCAGTTTCGGTCGTGCATATTTTTAAGCAAGGTTTAGACAAAATTACAGATAGACATGGTCTCATAAATTAAGTTTTGATATACAGTGTGAGGAGTTTGAGAGTCTGTTTCAGTAACAACATCGTACATGCTGTCCCACTTTAATGGAGTCTTCCTTCCTTAACAAATTGCTGAGCAGCCACTTTCTGTGCACCACTTGATGAGTTTGCAACGAGGGAAGGATTCAGCGTTTGCATGATTAACCTCTGCCCCATTAACCATGATTGCATAATAGGTCTATGGAATCTATCTCAAAATGTAAAGATGTACTTGATGGCTCACAGTTTGGTTTCATGACACATGGATGCAACTTCAATTCTCAGAGCCGTTTAATTAGGTCACACAAGTAAAAACAACACCGATGTTCAACTTTAGCCTGCAATTTTGTTTTGTTGCTACACTGGTGGCAAATGCACATCCCTTATAAAATGTATTTACTTATTGCCAAACACCCTAGTTGTTTTGGGATTCTCCTGGTGAGCTCATCAACAATGATAACATACATTAAATACATCAAACTATACATATATGTCCTATCAATTATAAGGAGTGAAATCCAGATGCATAGATACGAGAGGAATTAAGAGCATGAACAATCCTACAATACGTACTGTTCAGAAAACGTGTAGACTTAGTTTGAATTGCTCTAAGGCATCTGCCTGAAGGAAGAGGCGTAAAGAGGTGTCTGGATGGATGTAAGGGGTTTTTCAGGATTGTTAAACATTTTTCTGCAAATGTGAGACATAGATCTCAACCAATATTTTTTGAAGCAGCCTGAGTGATATTACAAATCTGACTTCTCTGCTGTACTGTGGAGCTGCCAAATAAGTGAGAAAGTCAGCACGCTTTCAATTACAGCTCTATAAAGATTGAACATTGCGACTTTAGATACACCAAACCTTTTAAGTTGTCTTAAGAAAAAATAAAAAAAGCCTTTGATGGGATTTTTTCACAGTGCCTCTTAGGTTGTTGTCCCACACTTTAATGTTGCAGAGAAGATAGTCCCGAGAAACTTAAAACATTGAACATTTACAATGTCCTGACCATTAATAGTCAATTGCAAAACAGCATTTTTCCTCTGTCGGAAATCAAACCCCATTTCCTTTGTTTTTAGGACAATCAACTTCAGATTATGAGTGTAACTCCATTCAAACTCCCTTCTATATTGTCTGGCTGCAGACTTGCTCTCTCAGACACTTGCGCTTCCGCGAGTGACGTCACTCGCAGTCTTATTATTTTTTTTCTATTTATAGATTTTTTTTTGTTTAAATCTCTCAACATTTTGCAACAGTAGCCAGGTGGTGAAGACAAGAAAAAAGAAACTAAAATACAATGTCTCCGTTGGCAACGCACACGATTCGTGTCGAATACAAGTGATGTCGAGGGTAGCAGAAAGTGCAAGCAGCGATTGCAAGTGACATTGTATTTAGTGATGCACCGTCATGATTTTTCGTGGCCGATTCCGATACCGATTTTTTTTCATCAAACTGGCCGATTCCGATTATTTTTTCAAGAAACTGGCGATTCCGATTCCATTCAATAACTGCCGATTTCTTTTCAAGCAAACTGGCCGATTCCGACCGTTTTTTTTTTTCTTTAAGCAACCAACAAGAAGAATGAAAGATTCTAACACTAATAAAGTGGTTATATAGTGAATATAGATTTTATTTAACATGTATAATATTAAATTGTTTAAAAAAAATATATATATTTAAGAAAAAAGTTGCCCCCAAATTCATGTCTGTGGTGTTTCAACAATGGATGTCACCCCTTTAAGAAAAGGGAGAATTCTATTTGGACTACTTCCTATGTGTAACGGTCACTGCAGGTGCTGGTTGATCTGAGGGGTGCATGGGGAGTACATTCTTTCTTATACATTTTAAGTTAGCTAAATCTATGACAATTTATGTGTGATCAATAGTGTATGTGGTGTTGTGTTGATAACTTGCAGATCTGGCATATTTTAATAAAAATAAATTAATATTAATACAATATATACATTGTTGATATTTCCAAAATGTCCCCTGATCTTGAAATCATCATGATGGCAGCCTCCATTTAAGAAAAGTCTAGATTTAGGCTGATTTGTATGTGGTGTTACTGTCTTGGTGTTAATGTATTTTCTGGTAACACAGAGCCTTTATTAACTTGCATTATAAGGTCTGTGGTGTTATAATTACGTCTGTGGTGTTACTTCAATATGACATAGACATAAGTGGCTGTGTCACAAGTTTTTGATTAAAACTTATTTTAATGGATATAGCATATTAAACTAATTTTAAATGGCTTCAATATATTTTATTAGAAAAAAAACAAACAAGCATCTTTACAAATTCTGCCTCAATTTGCCACCCAGTTGAAGATGGACCAAGATTGTTTTTAAATTGGTTGTTGAAACTACATAAACTGGCCTTAAATGAAAACATTAACAGTAACCATGTGAAATTAAAGGCAACGTTTGCATAGCTACAAACAACACAACCAACACACATTCAACAGTCCAAACAAAGATGTTACTTAATCAACATTTGTTGTCATTTTTTAAATTGGTGTAAAGAAAAAAGATATTTACCAGTGAAACTAAATAAAACCAAAGTAGGCTATATAAATAAATTATTCCAAAATGTTAAATCAAATAATGTTTAGTGCAACGAGCAAAAACAAAGATGCTACAGCTCGTGCTTTTTAAATCGAATTAAGTCAATGTAATTTTAAGGTAAAAAAAAATAATAATCTGTACAGAACTGACGTTTATACGTTTGAACGTTTTATTCTTTACAAAAAGAAGCATTTCAGCTTTGTCACAAGTTGGTCTGTTTCTTTTTCATCAACACGTGAGAAGCTGCGCTGAACAACTGTTCACGGTCTATTCTTGTGCAGGGCGTGGGATAGCAACTTCTAGTGATGGGAAGTTCGGATCATTTTACCGACTCGGACCTTTGAGTCTCGTTCAAGATGAACGAACGACTCGAAAAACCCGAAGACTCAAAAAGTGAACTAATCAATTATCTTTCCGGCTCATACTGCATTAGTCACGCGATGAACGAACGACTCGAAAAACCCAAAGACTCGAAACAGGTGAACTAATTCCAGTACAGAACCTTTAGGATGGTGCGCATGCGCGACTGAACGAATCACTCCCCGAAACGACTCGTTCTTCTCGAGTCTCATTAAAGATTCGTTCAAAGTGAATGAATCGTTCAAGACCGACCCATCACTAGCAACTTCAGCTAGAGCAGCAAAGGAAAGCGGCTCTTATTTGTGTGCCAGTAGCGTTACACCAACGGCTGTTCGCTTCATTGTATCTGTTTTTTCTGTGTTTGTTGTGCTTCTGCCGAATGTCTTCCACACAAATGACATGTTCGCAAAACTTTGCGCACTTTCGGAAAAATCGGCCGAAAAAAAAAGACAAAAACCGTCCGGTTGCCGATCGCGCATTATAAGCAAAAACCGGCCGGTTCCGATCTTTGGCCGGTCAACCGGTGCATCCCTAATTGTATTTTAGTTTCTTTTTTCTTGTCTTCACCACCTGGCTACTGTTGTAAAATGTTGAGAGATTCAAACTAAAAATTATCAATAAATAGAACAAAACAAAAAGACTGCAAGTGACGTCACTCGCGGAAGCGCAAGTGTCTGAGAGTGCAAGTCTGCAGCCAGACCCTATTGCTATAGTCTGATTCATTATTATCTGTTATTAAACCAATCAATGTAGTAGCATCTGCAAACTTAAATTTGCACTGATTTACAATGTGAAACACAATCATTGGTGTACACGGAGTACAATAATGGTGACAGTACACATCCTTGTGGGGCCCCCACACTAATTGTCTTAAGACTTGAGAATGGATTATTCATTTTAACTAGTTGTGTTCTGCAAAAAATCAACAAAGCAAGGGGGTGTTGAATCCCCAATAGCTTTACAACTAGATCTGTGTCTAGTGTCTGTATATGACAAATCACAGCCAGTATGAATTATGTGCACCGTCTCAACAAACACACTGTGAAGCAAGAGTTTCTGGCTTATTGTAAACTATGTCATTATAGACAAGCCTTTCTCAGCTGTAATACCATTGGCAATGTTCTGTTTATTGTGCAAGAGGCCATTCATAAAACTGAAGGGCTTACTGCATCTCTAAAATTACAAAACAGGCTAATTACATAATTAAAGCAAGATACAAAAATAAATTATAATTTGGTATTTAGTAAGCAAATTAGTGAATCTCAAAAAGACTGTAATAATAATAATAAAGAATTAGGCCCCAAAAAAAAGAATTCTTATTAAATAAGAAAAAACTACTTTTTTAGAACAATGTTTTTTTTGCATTGTGACTTAATTACGAGAAGCATAATTTGTTAATAACCTACTGTAATACAAAAAATAACTAATTCTAAAAGGAATTAAAAAGATACAGTGTTAAAATTGTGAAACATGTAAACAGATATACATCATAGTGTTTATTATTGTAGGTTTTTGAAAGTGAAAAGACTCTGAGAGGCCGAATGATGTAAGCTTCTGGCATACCGATTAAAAAATGTGATGCACCAAAATATTGGCAATCAAAAATATACAGCAGAAATATGAATAAACATCTGGTTGAAAGAATAAAAATACAACTTATATAAGCATGTAATCATTGTTTAAACTTAAATATAGCATGTAATGTCACATTTGCCTTTGGAAAGCTATTCAATGTCCATAAACTCATCAGTTAGCTAGAAACAAATACTCTAGAGGGGAACAGTTTGCTAAATATATACTTTGTTACATATTATATTTTTACTTAACCTATTAGTGTTTGGGGAAAAGTTTTTTTTTTTAATTACAGCACTGTTTAAATGTGTATTTACAACATTAAATTAATATATCATTAAAAGTCAGCACAAAAACATACATGCAATTAAATGTTTTACATACAATTCAACAACTAATTGGTTTATATGTGAACTTCTGTTTCCATTTTAGGCAAACAAAAAATAGTTTTGATGCATCACTAGTGTCAAACTTTATTTTCCTTCCATTTAATTGTCATGATAATTAAAGTCAGTGACTTAGAAAGCACACCGCTGTGGCTCATATCAGTCTCCGAGCGACTGATAACTCAGTGTCATGTTGATGTAAGGTGTGTGCTGGAGATATTTCATCAGGTTCCCCTCCTCTCAGTGGTTCAGCTAGTTTCACAGTTTGTCAAATAATCATTAACTGTGCATCTTTGTACAGCATGCCATATACTTTATCATTCGTTTTATACATGCATAGCTGGAATAACATTTGACTAAACAAAACATTGGCACTGTTTAGCATCATCTTTACACTGATAACTCTACAAAACTGCAGCACTGAAACTGTGAATCCTAATGCATAGTCCAAATAAACACCCTAGTCCTAGTAGACTTACTAAAACATGAGAATAGACGCTGTCCACACTCAAATCAATGCATCATAACCCAGTGAGCTGCATAGACAGCACTTGGTGCGTTTTGTTGTCGTAATGCAGTATAAAGATTCTGCTCTCGCGTTTAAATGCTATGTCTAGATGTGCAGCTCGCTGGGTTTTGAAACGCAGCCAATCTGAACAGTGTCTGAACGGCTTAAGCCAGAACAGCTTCCATCACAACATAAACTGCCCTGTACTGGCAACAACACTTCTGACAGCGCCCACAGACGCTGCCATTAAAAGAGCAGAGCTTCATTAAAGCGAAACTGGGCGCCGTGCGTGTTTCTATCAGTCGCTGTGCTCGAATAAAAGTTTAAACTTACAGGTTGAACCTCTCGTAGGCGGTCGCCATCTTCACTTCCCGGTTTGGTCAGTCCGCTGTGACGTATATATGGGAGTGGCGATTGGAAGGTGCGGCTTCCGGTTGAGATGTCACGGTGCAGGTTACCTCATTTATACCTAAAGACCCTACATGTTAAATAAAAACAAACCTAAAGATCCTAAAAATAAATAAATAATACACTACTAAAGGTCCTACATTTTCAATAAAAAACCCAAAGATCCTAAAAAATAATAAATAATACACTACTAAAGGTCCTACATTTTCAATAAAAAACCTAAAGATCCTAAAAATTAATAAACAATACACTACTAAAGGTCCTACATTTTCAATAAAAAACCTAAAGATCCTAAAAATTAATAAACAATACACTACTAAAGGTCCTACATTTTCAATAAAAAACCTAAAGATCCTAAAAATTAATAAACAATACAC
This sequence comes from Ptychobarbus kaznakovi, assembly GCA_027422405.1. NCBI lineage: Eukaryota > Metazoa > Chordata > Actinopteri > Cypriniformes > Cyprinidae > Ptychobarbus > Ptychobarbus kaznakovi. Next base: position 14,522 of record JAPDDN010000295.1, read on the forward strand.
TACTAAAGGTCCTAAACGTTTTCTTCTGAAACGTCCCTGATCGTTAAACCGTTTGAACTCTTTGATAACAGTAAGAGCAAGTTTTTTTTAAGCATTATCATCATTTTTAAAGATCCTAAAGAGTTCTTTAACTGCAGTTTATTTGTTTATTGATTGATTGTCTCATTTAATGTACTATTCGGTCGGCCTATGAGAGATATAGCTATTTATTTAGCTACTTTTCAAGCATTAACAATGCGTTTGAGCTTATTGGTAACCTTTATATTTTGCAGGGAATATTTCATACTCATATAATTCTCATCGACTAAGACTTATTTCCGTCTCATGGTAGAATACTAAGTCATAATTACTGTATATGATATAAAAAGTTAAAATTATAAGATACTGTCATAATTACTGTAGGACACAAACGTTTCAATTATGAGCTATTAAATCATAATTATGAAATAAAAGTCAAAATTACGACATTCTATTAGTTATGAGATAAAACATCAAAACTATAAATTATAAAAAAAAATATTATGACAAGGTAAAAATTATTGTATAAAACATAATATCTGTGACAAAGGAAAAATTATTAGATTAAAAAACGAAAAAGTGTGACGTAAAAGTCGAAATGATGCCATACTGTGTCATAATCAAGGGACAAAAAAGTTGTAACGTTATAATTATGACATAATATTCAACTTGTCAAGTCAGAATGAATTTTTTATTTCAGATTTTCAAGTATGTCATAATTTTTGCTTATAATTATGACGGACTAAAACATGATTATCGTCTTATGTGACAGAAATGGGCCTCTATACATATAATCTCAATAAGAACTACACATTTCTAAGGCATCATGATCTCATTTTATGGTTTATTTGAGTACTTTTTTGTTTTATTTCATATGTACTATTGTCCTCTGTTTTAATGCAGTGCTTACAGTAAATACATAAATAAATCCCAACTGAACCTGAGTGAACACTTTTAATAACCACAAATATTTAAATATGGTATATGTGGGGAAAAAAACGAAAATAAAAAAGTGACTTCCAGAAAAAGTTATTTAAAAGTTAAAAAGTATTTTGTAACAAATTGCATGGTAATGCTTTATTAAAGAAGTGTAAGATGGCTATAAAGTATATATTTTGACAGTTCTTGCAGAGCTATGGGAAACTGCGGTCTACACAGGATTACGACACCGGCACATTTCTGTTCAGCAGAAGTGAAGCAGGTGCGTGTGTGCTGGAGGGTTGTTGGAAGGTCACCTTTGTATGTGTGTGTGTGTGTGTGTGTGTTTTCCACAGCTATTCAAATTTAACAATCATTAAAAATTCCCAGACCTTGAAGTATTTAGGGAGTGTGATTAGTCCCCCACCCACAAACCCATCCCCAAGATGAGTCAGGGCAAGGTAAAGCCCCCAACTCAGAAAGGTGAGTGTAGGAGAAAGAAGAAGACGAGTTTCACCTGTGAAACCAGTCACCCACAAAAAATGTTCCCCTGAACCGAATTACTGTGAACACCACCGCATCCACTGACTTGTAGCAAAGCAGCATTTATATATGTGATGTCTTGATCCAACCATACTATCATATGCATTGAATATATGCTGTTCAAAAGTCTGGGCCAATAAGGTTGTTTTTGAAAGAAATGTATACTTTTATTCAGCAAGGATGCATTAATGTGATCACAAGTGACAGTCAAAAAAGTTATTGTCTGAATGCACTGTAAGTAAAAAAAATTGTAAATAGTAAACATTTTACATAAAATGTAAATGTAAATGTAAAGACGTTTATAATGTTACATAAGGTGTTTAATTTTGAACTTTGTCGATATCAAAGAATCCCAAGAAAAAAGAAAATATCTAAGAAAAAAAGTATACTGATTTCAACAAAAAATATTAATCAGCAGAACTTTTTTAACATTGATAATAATAATTTTTCTCTAGCAGCAAATCAGCATATTAGAATGATTTCTGAAAGATCATGTGACACTGAAGACTGGCTGAAAATTCAGCTTTGCATCACATGAATAAATTACATTTGAACATATAATCAAACATTAAACAGTCATTTTAAGTTGTGATAATATTTTACAATATTACTGTATTTACTGTATTTTTTATCAAATAAATGCAGTTTTGGAAAACACTTTTAAAGCTATAAAAAAATCTTCCCAGTCCCAAACTTTGAACTTAGTGTAAATAATATTATTACAAAAGCACTTGGGCACTTTAAAATGATTGAATGTCAGAGCATTTAATCATTTTAGGCGAAATTACTTTATTATGAACAGTATATCAGTTATTTTATAATTTTAAAACCAGTGTGCTTGTGCAATGATTCTTTACAAACAAATGGCGCTTGGTATAATATTGGTTTAGTAATATTGATTGTAATATTTAATTCTAATATATTAAAATTACACATACACGTGTCAGTCCAACGAGCGAAATGATTTTTCCAGCAATACCTGTCAGATCAGCATACAGTCTCTGTTTAAATAAAGAGGGAGTTTTGTTATAGTAACAGATGAGATTAGTCAGACGAGTGAGATTACTCAGACGTCTGAATTCCCCTCATCTCTCAACACCTCAATCACTGTCAGACTCTGTCAACAAATATGTGGGAGTCAGTTCATCCCATGATGCTGCACATGGAGGAAGCTGAGGGTCATATTGCGTTGTCATTTACACCAAGCATGGTTCATTTCATGAACGCTGCTGTAATGTCATTATTCCAGGGAAGAGCACGAGCTTGTTGTGTATACCTCTGAAAACGGCATCCCATGATCAAACTTTTTGAGCTGTATTTTTAATTTCCCTTCTGTTTCACTTCCTTTGGGGGACCTGATACTATTTTAAAGAAGTAATGTCATAATTGGGGAGGAGGATGAATAAATCGTTTAGTAATTTCAGGGGAATCTTTTATCTGTCAATATTTACAATGACTGATTCAAAAGTATGTTGTGGTAAATACACTATTGCCTGAGATACAATATCTCAACAAAAAGATTAACTCATTGAAAACAGTAGAACCCTGCCCAAAACACAATAGAAAATGTAATGGATTTAATAGTTTTAATGGGAATTGTATTGGTTTTAATGGAAACTATAATGGTGTCTACTGGTACATGATGGATTATATTGGTGGGATGTTAAATCCTATTGTAAAAATGCCCAAATACCACTAAAAAAATAAATTTTGTAATGGTTTTACTGGAAAAAGCTAATGGTTTATAATGGTATTTTAATGGAAACCATTAGGATTTCTGTGATGGTTTCTATTAGGCTTCTATTGTTTTTTTAGCAGGGAAGTTGTATGCATATCTACACTTCTATAATAAAGTCATAGATCAAATGAAGGGCTGCAAGAGTGCTCTCTTTTCAGTTTAGTAATTGCTATGAAATGTGACCACAGAGATTCAGTACACTATTTTTAAATGCCCTACTTTTGATTTCTCCAGATTCAGTAGAAGCCTACGTATCTTCCACATCTCTACGCGGTACGCTGAAAACTAGCATCATTTGGCCCATGCACTGGAAATTAAATCAAAACTTTTGTTTGACAGTGCTGTTGGTATGGGGGCGCACCACGGTTTCCCATATGATAATTGTCTTGCTGTTTCTCTATCTCGAAGTAATTAAATCTTAGAGAAAACTATTTGTTATTGACTGAATCATGTATAAAGAAGTCAAACATGACATTTCAAAGAAGTCAAGGTAACACTTTAATTTAAGGTGTCCATAATACAGAGTAATTACCTAATTAAGTACTTAGTAGTAGCCGTTGTACTTACATGAAACAAAATGTACTCACCGTGTAACTAAGTTATGGAACAGCCTGTAATTACAGTTTGTAATTATGTAGATGAAATAGGCAGCTACTGTTACACAGACTGAGTCTGTTACACAGCTACTTATGTAACCAAAAGAGTGTTACATGTGTTGCAGACTTTATACAACATGATTATAAATGTAAGTACACAGACATAAGCTACTTAAAATAAAGTGTATCAGGATTGTACTTAAGTGTACTTCATGTGCATCTTTACTGTAAACCTTGTCCAGATGCGCCTGTTTGATTCAACCCACCAGTACACAGCTACAATACATGTAATACATTTCTAATTACATTACGTTTACAGTTACTACAGTTACAATGTAAGCTACTTTCAAAATGTGTATCAGGATTGTACTGTGTACAGATGTGCATCTGTAAACCTTGTCCAGTAATGCGCCTTTTGATTTAACAGTTACCCACAACACAATACATGTATACAAAATAAAGTAATTGCACTTAATTAGTGTAAACTCTGTACAGAATGGACATAAGCTACGATTAAAATAAAGTGTATCAAGATTTACTTTTTTTTTTAAGTTACAAGTTAATTGCTGTGTAACAGACTCGATTTGTAACAGTAGCTGTCTATTTCATCTACATAATTACAAACTGTAATTACAGGCTGTTCCATACTTAGTTACAAAATACATTTTGTTTCAAAGTACACCGGCTACACTAAGTACTTAATTAGTAATTACTCTGTATTATGGACACTTAAAATAAAGTGTTACCCAAAATAAATGTATGTAATCAGTTTGTTACTGAAAACATTTGTAATTAAATTACAGTTACTTATGAAAATGCAAACAATTACAAAGGGTGCTATATTTTAATATGTTCACACACATACAGATTTGATTCAGTTCTTTCCCAAACTGAAATGACTGCTCTAAAATATGAGACATCAATGTGGCGTTTAGGACACAGAATAGGACACATGTATTTATTTTTATTTACTTTATTTTTTAAGTGAATTGCCCCCCCCCCCTCAAGGCATTGTTAGATGCCAGTGTTTCCTGTCAAGCTATGCAAAATTTGATCAAAAACAGTATCATTAATATGAAAATGATCTGAGATTTTAAATCTTTTTTAGTCAGAATCTCAAAGTATTTGCACACTAAGGATGCTGGAGGCGTTTAAACGTTTGCACAACGTGAGGTCGTATTTATTTATCGTAAAAAAACATCGCATGCTGCGTTTTTGCATTTTGATAGGAAAGGATGAGGAAAAAAATTGGCGAAATTTCGGCTCAGTGTGCAATGACCTTTGGTCTGATTTTGTGGTGGATGTGATTTAAAATGAAATTATTATGATCTTAATTCAAGTAAATGTAAGGTTAATCCTGCCTGGTTTACCTTGTTTTAGAATTATTAACAGTTGAAAACATTTATTAACAATAAAAAAGTAATGAAAAGTAATCAAATGTAATCAGCTACATTACTTTAATAAAGTAATCGAAATAGTTACAATACGTATTACATTTTAAATAGGGTATTTGTAATCTGTAACCTATTACATTTCCAAACTTCCCAACACTGGACTATTTACAGCCTTTGCTGTGTTTGATATTTCATGGTGTTCCTGAAGTGTTGTTGAAGTTCTTTGCTTTGTTTCATTCCATTTTATGACATTCTGGTCAAAGAAATGTGGAGTTTTTTGTAAGAGTTTGACATTACATAATCACATATTTAGCTGATATGAAAAGATCAAAATCCCCCACTTCATTTTTTTTCAACAAAGTTGCCATTTTGGTACAAAATATGTATAATCATACAGAAATGTATACTGGCGCATTTATAAATATCTCTCATCCTCTCAGTAATCAGTCTTACAATCTCATTCATTTATCCAACAAGTCTTCCCATACCATAAATATATTTTTAATATAGGCTACAAACATTTACGTAAATATATTATCTACCAGTTTTTACTATTTTCTGTATATTTTTCTAAATATATTTAAAAAAATGTTTAAACAGCATTTATAAATGTATTTTGCCCTACATATTTCAGTACAAGAAATAACAAATACGTTTGTTGTCTAACATGTGAACATATATATATATATACATATATATAATATATATATATATATTAATCATTTGAAATATTTTGTGGAGCTTCACTGTTTACGACATATTTAGCATGTATTTAAAATATATTTTGCTCAAATTTTGTAAAATCTTTTAAATTGACTTACACGGCAGAATCTTTGTTTACCTTAATGCAGAACCATTTTTTTCTGTATTACATAACCTGGTCATAGTTTCGTCTACCTGTCGAGCAGTGAGCAGAGCTACACTAACATCCCCACTGTCATCAAAACATTGATGCTGTAAGACCTGCATGAAAAGCCACTGTCTGAGACAAATGGACAGAATAATTGCTCTGCTATCACACGTTCATGCTGTGAGGCCTATAAAAATGTCAAAAGCACTTATTTCTTTGTGCACTTTCAATCATGTCATGATGAATACACACACACACAAAAGAGGAAATTGCATCGTTCACCTCTCATTTGCGCCGGATGACTGAGTCTGGAAAAAACAGTGGAGAGAGAGCAGAATTGTGCAACAAATTTCAGAAAATTTCAGAAAATTCTGAACTTTTTGATCTATTCTTAGTACGAGGTGGAAAAGCCTCTCTCCATTGTCATGTGGTATTTTTCTGAATATGTGAAATAAACATAACAATAAATGTGATTACAATTTTTTTATTACAAAAGGGTGCCATTAATGTAAAATACTGCATTTTCTACATACATTTGTGCACTGTATAATTTGGTTGAATAATTACAGAGAAATCAAACAGAATACCAGGTAAAGAGATACCTCTTGATTATATTCTGAATTACATAATTCTATGAATTACGTATAGGCTTATATTCGTAATTGAAGGGATCGCTGAAATATGATACACTATAAATTAAGATTTAATTATTTTATTGTGTCAGGGATTCACTTCAGTCACCCGATCACAATCACCTGAGTTCTGATGCCCCGTACCTGTCACCTGTAGTCAAGACACCATTCAAAAGCACGTTCCTTCCAGTCACTCACTGTCCGGTCTACCGTTCACTACTCCGAACTGACACCAGACCCAGTGTGCACTTACCTGTGTATGCTTACCTTTCAGTACTCCTACGATCCTCCTGCTATATTCCTTCGAAGATTCCTCTTGTTCCTGGTTCCCGTTCTCCATCGATCCTCCAAAAGATTACTCTCATCAGTTGACAGCTAAGACATATTGAACTGTTCCTATCCAAGTTTCTCACCTGCCATCCTCTCCTCACGATCTGCATTATCCTGTTGTTTCACTCACCTGCTATTCCCAACTCTGTTTATGACATACTCACTTGACCTATATGAATAATGATGTTTGAAATATAATTCTTGGAAATATTATGCAATACCTTAATGAATTCTAACAACCGTTCAATTAAATAATAAAAACACAAGTAACAACATACTCTGCTAATTCTAGAGGTGTTGTTTACCCATAGCTCTCATTTTAACCTCTCAATTTGAAATGAAAATGCAAAAATCTGAATGACTGTAAACACAAATCCTCCATTAACAAAATTAGACCTATATAAAAATGTATGATTAAATTATAAAAATGCATACATCTCTGATATCCAAAATAAATTAAATCAATGTAACTTAGGGTTCCAAAGGGGTGTTTTCGCAGTGATGCCATAGAAGAACCTCAAAGAACCTTTCAGGGAATAGTTCTTAAAAGAAGCATTTTTTCTTAGTGTAAAGAACATTTTGGAAATCTAAAGAACCTTTTTCTACAATAAAGAACAGTGAAAAAGTTCTATGAAAGTCAAATGTTCTTCATAGATGCTAATAAAGAACCTTTCTTTTTAGAGTGATACGATGTCGCAAAACTGTAAACAATGTTCCATACAACAATTGGCTTATTTCTGTGACTGTAAATCTCTTTTGTGAGTGTAAGTGGGTGACAATGTATCTGTGAGGGTGTATGTCATGGTTTCTCCTCTCAGTCTCCTACTGCTTATTTCTTCTCCATACTCTGACATCACTGGAGTTTCCCCTGGTCTTGCTTTAAAAAGAATGAAGAAGCAGCTTCTCTGAGCACAGGGCTGACAGACCAACCAAGCAAAACACTGAAGTGATAAACTGCTCTGAGGAGACTTTACAAGACCTTTTAGAAGTGTACTGACACTCTGCTGTTTCTTATATTTGGACATAGTTTAACTTGGGCTTTCGGAGACTAACAGACATGATGATGATGGATCTTGAGAGTCAGTTTCTTGAAGAAGGAGCGCTGCCCTTACCACAGGTGATGGTGTCGAGGAGGAAGGTCGGCTCTTCAAAGTCAGGTGTCTGGCGGGTGTGTGGGGTCCTGCTGACTGTGGCCCTGTGTGCCGCCGCTGCTGTCTGCTTCACGCTCAACAAGGTGACTATCCTGACCCAAACACATCATTATAAATATGCCATTTCAGACACGTATTATTGTGTACTTACTGTTACGTTTCTTGTTCATTCTAGTCTCAGAACAATCAGGAAGGTGGAAATGGTGAGTTCAGACCCTTAGCTTCATATCCCCTTGTTCCCATTCACATCAGATTATTTGTTTTTCTGTTAAACTAAATCATCTTACATGAGTTATTTTGTGTTTTCCCCCATCAGAGCTCAGACTCACATTAAGAGATCATCTTTCAAAAGAAAATGTCACTTCCAAGGTTGCCATCCATTTAACAGGTAAGCTTGATTCAATAGTGCGTTAAGTGGTAAATGAGCTGTAAATAAAAACTAAACATAACCTCACCTCAGAATGCATTAAACGTTTAAGCAGATTTGCACTGCTTTATACATTTTAAATATATTGCAAGAGTCCAAATACTTTTAGGGGTGATTGTATGAAGTTTAAAAGTTGACTGGACTATAAACTTGAATCACTTGGTTATGTATCCAAAAATGTAGGATAAACAGATATATGTGAGATTTCACTCCAATAGTTTTAAAATGGGTCTGTTTTTGTTAGTCAAAGGCCAAAGTTGCTGTATAGCAGTCAAACTCTACTATAATTTGACACAAATTCGTCTGTCAATTAGAAATGAATCAATGGCAGACACCAATATGAACAGGTTGCATAACATGCTCTCATCCTTGAAAATGATACAAACTATACAAATTAAAGAGAAACCATGACCCTGATTACAGTCGATGCCGTTTCACTTACCGTGAGGATAAAACTAGTTTTGATGTTTTGTATGGCACCTGCCAAAACTATGAAATATTGACATTTATAGACATTAAAATTAATTTAAAAAACTTTTGTGATTATTTTGTTAACATTAATGTATTAAGTATGTAATGTGTCATTGAATGGACAACTATTTTTTTACAGCATTCATTAATCTAGGTTAGTGTTGCTGTGTACATAGGGTACTATTGTTCATTATTAACTAATGTTTGTTCATAATCTATTAACTAATGTTAATTTAGGCAACTTAAAATATTTTTTTTTTTTATTATTTAGCCTACTTGTATATTCATGAATTGTATTCATCAAGACCACAAAATAAGACATTATAGTAGGCCTACAGTTTTTAAGGTTGTCACTTGATGTCCAAAGTAAAATCTACATCCTGCAGCAAAATCCTATTGAGAAGCACTGACTTAGGCCATGTTTTTGTTGTATTCTTTTCTAGGTGTATATGACCCTGACGTGAGTAAGGATAGCCTAGATTGGAAACAGAACCAGGACCAGGCTTTCGTTTCAGGCGGCTTGGAATTGGTGGACAGAGAGATCATCATTCCTAACGACGGCATTTACTTCGTCTACAGCCAGGTGTCTTTCCACATCAGCTGCAAGAATGACATGACTGAGGACCACGACGTCGTGCATATGACCCATGCGGTGTGGCGCTACTCCGAGGCCTACGGCAGCTACAAGCCGCTTTTCAGCGCGATCCGCTCCACCTGTGTGCATGCATCTGACACTGAAGGCCTGTGGTACAACACCATTTACCTCGGTGCGGCCTTCAAACTGCGAGCTGGAGACAAACTGCGCACCGAAACCACCACAGAACTCCTGCCCCGCGTCGAAAGCGAAAACGGAAAAACCTTCTTTGGGGTGTTTGCTTTATGATATGCACTCTAAAAATCCGTAAAAATATAACAAAATGTACTGTACCTATTTATATGAAGGAACTTTCAGCTTTTATTAATTTATTTTTTACGTTTACCTGTATTTTGCACTGCATTGCATTGTGTTTTATAGCCTACTTGTACGTAAAATTAATGGATAATGTCCTGGCAGAAAATTACCAGTACATTTTTTTTTTTTTTTTTACAGTGTAGCTGGACGTCAAGCGAAAATAAGGAAAGAATGGAAACCAGTGGGGAGGAAAACAGTGTGCTGAACTTGACACTGATAAGACAGAAATTACCCCTAGTCGATGTTTTATATTAAAACAGGTCAAAATTTATAACTCTTAGTTATAGGGAGAAATCATGGGGATTTTGTGTCCATGGATGCTAAATTACATCCAAGTTATTTATTTTAAGTTAAGTTATTATCCAAGTTATTTATTTACTTAAAACATTTTTTTTTGTTTTGTTTTATGAAAATGTAATGCTAATGTTAATATTATGTTTATTTATGTGTAGCCTGTTTTTCTATTTATTTAACTATTTATTAAAAGAATGAAAAATGTCTGCACTGCTAATATAATGAAATTAAAACTATAAATCTCTCTATGTAATTCTGATGTGTAATTTGCATTTTCTCTGCTATTTCCAACTTTCCTTTTAATCAGCTTTTGTTTTGGTTCTGACAATAGGCTACTGGGGTATAAACATTGGTTGTGCAGAGGTTACTGCAGAGGAGACATTGGTTGTGATGAAATATCTCTGCAAAAACTATAGTCCCCTCAGTCCTCAAGATATTTGGATTTAAAATTAGAAAGCAGGGTACTAGGGAAATTGCATTTCAGTTATGCATTTGCAAGCCCCTTCATGTGCATGTTTCCTCATCAGAGAAAATTGTGTGGTTTCGGTGAGGGGAAACTCCCTTCCAGGGAACACTCACGTTGAGGGGGCATTTTTAGGGTTACTTCAGACCTATCTTTTACTCTCTTATTGATCAACAGTGGCTGATGAGCAATGCAATCAGTGGGTTTTGTGACACAATACAGTGGAAAAACTCATGTTTGAGGCAATGAGGGATAATGTGTAGGCTACATTATGAGTGTAGTTTGAATTTGCTTACAACTATAATCTGCCATCAAATATCAAATGAAGTCCATATTCATCTAATAGTAATGCTACGTTTTTATAGGTGTGTGCTTGAAAAATCAATAAGTATCTATTAAAAGAGAGTTAACTGTTAATGCTGCTTTTTAACTAAACGTTTGAATTGTCTACTCCGTACAAGAGTATTTTCCATAAATCTTAGGTCAGGACAAAGACACTTTGTGCAAATTATGAGAGTACATTCTGTTGAACTGTAAACAATTAGCAACTGCCATTGAACCAGTTTAAAGGTGGAATTCAATAAGAATTTTCAAAAACAGGATTCAATAGGCCGCTGCAGGGATGATGCATTTTTTTTGCAGGCCAAAACAGCATTTTAGCACTTCTGGTTGAAATAAATATTTTTGTTTTATTGGTTTTTGGTGAAGTGCCTGAAATAAGGTTTGTGTGAACACAAGCTCAAGCTATTTTCACACTTTATTCAACCACATAAACTACATCAATAACCCCCCCCCCCCTTTTTATATAGTTTTTAATTGTGTTGAAAAAGGCAATTGCAAACAAGTCGTTAAATGGCACTGTAGAGGTTGTTGTGGATGTTAAACATCATCACACCGAACAGGTAAATGCTGCTGTGGCGTAGTTCGTTTACAGCCTGTTTATCTTTTTACATGATTGTATTTAGGCATAAACTTTTGTTGGTAACAGTTCTCTTTTTCATAATAATCCCAAAGCCAATGGAAAAATCCTTCTGGGTTTTTGTAGAAGTAACCAGGCTGATAATAACAAAATGACGACAATCCCTTTAGCAGTTCTCCTCATCCATCCAATATCAAAAGGAAACTGAAAAGTGTATTAAATTACAAGTGTACAAATTACGTGTTAAGTATTAACAAATTACTTTCAGCAGACAAACCCTGCAGCAATATTACAGACATGCAAAGTAGTAGTAACACACGGAAGTGAGTAATTATTGTGTTCCTGTGGCTCAGTGGTAGAACATTGCGTTAGCAGCGCAAAATGTTGTGGGTTCAATTCCCAGGGAACACACATACTGGAAAAAAATGAATTTCTCGTCATGTCATATGGATTGGGCAATGCCCCATCTGTATTCCAGGGTTACATGAATGAGGTATTCCGTGTAGTACCTATATCGCTTCATGCTGGTTTACATTGACGACATCTTTGTGTACTCCCGGAATGAGGCCGAACATCGCCTGCACATCTCTGAGGTCCTCCAATGGCTCGAGAACACCAGCTGTATCTAAAAGCTGAGAAGTGCACGTTCCACCAGGCTTCAATTCAGTTCCTCGGGTATCAGATCAGCTCCCAAGGCATCAAGATGGATGAGGGGAAGGTTGAAGCTATCAAGACCTGGCCCATAACCACTACTATCAAAGAACTCCAGCGATTCCTAGATTGTTTGAATTTCTACAGACGCTTCATTCACAACTACAGCTCCATCACTGCAACACTGACCAACCTCTTGAAAGACAAGCCAAAGTCTCTGTCCTGGACGCCCGAAGCCACCTCCGCAATGAAGGCCCTCCAAAAGGCCTTTACGTCGGCTCCACTTCTGGTCCATCCTGACCCACAGAAGTCCTTCATAGTCGAAGTGGATGCCTCAACATCTGGAGTTGGATCCGTCCTGTCTCAGCATCAGGGGAATCCTCCTTGACTCCATCCATGTGACTTTTTCTCCCGGAAATTATCCTCGGTGGAGCAAAACTATGACATTGGGAATAGAGAACTTCTTGCCATCAAGCTCGCCCTTGAGGAATGGAGACACTGGCTGGAGGGGGCCTGCCATCCGTTTGTGGTAAACACTGACCACCGAAATCTTGAGTATCTCCGGGAGGCTAAGAGAAGCCAATTAGTCACCAGAAGAGACGGTAGGCAGCGTACGTGTAAGTGTTGTAATACTTGTTTGTAGATCTGTTGTTTAAATTATTTACTTGCTGCTAGGAAGGAATACTTTGTTTCCCAAATATTTATATTTTGCGTTTCGTTGAGGTTTATATTTTTGATTGCACTTACTGGTAATTATAATAATTTCTGCCTCCATTGCTCCTTGGGGAAAGTGTTAGTTTCATCTTGCGCTGTTAGTACTCCTTTAGGCTATTGGCTGGGTTAATCAGAAACCAGCCACAGCTGTTTTCACTCTAGTCTCTTAATTAGACTGTGGATTTATTTGATGTCCGAGCGCTGACACGGAAGCGTCTGCGGAAGCGTTCAGCCTCCTCGTGTGAAGACCGACGAGTGTAAAGACCGACGACTTTTTCCTGCAAAACTTAAACCGAGCAACGACAGCGAGCAACACACTTAAGTATAATTTCTATCTTCCCTCACACACTCTCCTTTGCTATCCTCTATCCTTCCACCTCTATCATGTGTTTCCAAATCATTCCGGTTGTCTCTCAACCACGCTCGAACATCACACGCAGACGGCAACGTAATCCTGCTAATCTGCGCCCTATCTCTACATATTCTACTACACATTTTTCTTTCTCCATGGCTCTCTGGATTTGTCAGTCAGCTGTCAACAAAGCATACTCCATTTCTGCTTTTTCTTTACAACCCACACTCGACATCTTGGGCTTGACTGAGACCTGGATTCGTCTAGAAGACCCAGCAACCCCAGCTACCCCCTCTAACAATCTCTTTCTCTTACACCCCACGTCAAGTTGGCTGGGGTGGGGGCACTGGTCTGCTCATTTAAAACAATTGGAAATACTCAATCCACTCTCCCCTATGCAATTACAACTCATTTGAATCTCATGCGATTACTGTAATAGCTCTTATAAAACTCCAGATTGTGGTAATTTACCGTCGCCCTGGCCAAATTCTAGCCACCGTCCTAGAGGAGCTGGATGGGCTGCTGTCCTCTTTCATGGAGGATGGCACTCCACTCTTAGTCTTTGGCGATTTCAACATTCATCTGGAAAAGTCTTATGCTACAGACTTCCATTCACTCCTAGCTTAATCTCAAACGCCTTAACACTACTAGGATGCACAAATCAGGCAACCAACTTGATTTAATTTACACACACGATTGTACTGCAGATAACATTCTGGTACAACCACTACATATCTCTGACAATTTCTTCATAAAATTTACATTACATTTTGCTACCCGGGTGCCACCAACCCCCTTACCGGTTATTTTTAGACGAAACCTATGCTCCCTTTCTCCCTCCCATCTTTCCTTTGCAGTATCCTCCTCTCTTCCCTCACCTACCCATTTCTCATCTCTGTATGTGAATGCAGCTACTGACACTTTATGCTCTACCTTAACCTCTTGTCTAGACGACATTTGTGCTCTCTCCTCCAGGCCAGCACGGACTGCACCTTCTAACCCCTGGTTATCTGATGTTCTTCGTGAACATCGAACCAGACTCTGAGCGGCAGAGAGAAAATGGCGCAAATCAAAAGATCCGTCGGAGCTGAGTAGGTATCAATCCTTGCTTGCATCTTTCTCCGCTAAAGTCCACACTGCCAAATCCTCACTTTCCACAACAAGATCAACAGCGCTCCAGACATGCGTAATCTCTTCAGAACATTTAATTCTCTCCTCTGTCCTCCTTCACCACCTCCCACCACTTCTATAACAGCTGATGATTTTGCCACTTTTTTCACAGACAAAACTAGAACAATCAGTAGTCAGTTTTCACCTCCACACACACAGGACCTCCAACCAACCACATCCACTGCTCAAACTCCCATCTTCTCCTTCTGTCCCCTCACTGAGGCGGAAGTATTCAAACTTCTCCTCTCCAGCCATCCTGTCCTCTAGACTAAATTCCCTCACACCTTCTCCAAGCAATCTCTTCCACACTATTACCAGCACTCACACACATTATCAACACATCTCTCCTCACAGGCATCTTCCCCACTGCGTTCAAGCAGGCTCGGGTAACCCCACTGCTCAAAAAACTTGCATTAAACACTTATCTTATAGAAAGCTACAGACCTGTCTCTCTCCTTCCATTCATAAGCGAAAACACTCGAATGAGTTGTCTTCAACCAGGTCTCATTGGTTCTTTCACAGAACAACAAACTGGACACTAAAGAGTCAGGTTCCAGGAGTGGCCATTCAACTGAGACTGTGCTACTCTCAGTCCCTGAAGCCCTGTGAATTGCAAAAGCCGATTTCAAATCATCAGTCCTCATTCTGCTGGATCTATATGCCGCTTTTGACACTGTCAATCATCAGATCCTCCTGTCCACCCTCTCATCACTGGACAGCACTGGGATTCCACTTCGCTGGTTTGAATCCTATCTCACTGGTCGGTTTTTCAGGGTGGCCTGGGGAGGGGAGGTATCCAAAGCACACCAATTGGTTACTGGGGTTCCCCAGGGATCGGTTCTTGGACCCCTCCTCTTCTCCACATACACTACATCACTGGGTCCCATCATACAGGCACATTGGCTTCTCTTACCATTGCTACGCTGATGACACACAGATCTATCTCTCTTCAACCAGATGATCCAACTGTAGCTGCACAGATCTCAGGCTGCCTGGCAGACATCTTGGCATGGATGAAAGAACATCACCTACAGCTCAACCTGGCAAAGACTGAGCTTCTTGTCTTCCCTGGCACTCCAACTCTACAGCATGACTTCACGATTCAGTTAGGTTCATCAACAATTACACCATCAACTTCGGTCAGAAATCTTGGTGTAATCTTTGATGTCCAGCTGACCTTCAAAGAGAATATTGCAAAGACTTCTTGATCTTGCAGGTTTGCACTACACAACATGAGAAAGATCAGGCCCTTTCTGACAGAGCATGCTGCACAACTTCTTGTCCAGGCCGTTGTCATTTATAGGCTGGACTACTGCAATGCTATACTGGCTGGACTTCCATCAAAGACAATCAAACCTCTACAAATGATTCAGAATGCAGCGGCATGACTGGTCTTCAACGAGCCCAAAAGAGCCCATGTTACACCTCTCTTTATCTCCTTGCACTGGCTACCAGTTGCAGCTCGCATCAAGTTCAAGACACTGATACTTGCATATAGAACAACCAAAGGCTCAGCACCCGCCTACTTCCACTCACTATTATGAATCTACATCCCCTCCAGAAGTCTGAGATCTGCTAGTGAGTGACGCCTCGTGGTACCATTACAGAGAGGCTCAAAATCAATCTCCAGAACATTCTCTTTCACCATTCTTGGCAGGTGGAATGATCTTCCCACCCCTATCCGGAATGCTGGATCCCTGTCAATCTTCAAGCAACAACTGAAAACTCATCTCTTTCGACACTACTTGACTTCATCCTAAACTTGAATCGCTTTATGAATCGCTTTATGTATTCCCCAATTGTAAGTCACTTTGGATAAAAGCATCTGCATCTGCAAAATGACTAAACCCCTCAGAGACCAAATATTTGCCATAAATGGTGGATCACACCTAGAGACAACCTCTACAGCCCCTACAGCCCTGAACATCAGCGGAGTCTAGGACACATAGATGAGCCCCAGAGACAGATCTCCAGTGAGGAACTCGTCACCTAGACATCCATCGGGGAAAGACCACTGGAACCAGTGGAGCACTTAAAAATTTGACTTTGATGCAGTTGGAACAAACTACTGGTTCGTCTGGCCAGAGGGGAACTGGCCCCCCGACTGAGCCTGGTTTCTCCCAAGGTTTTTTTCTCCATTCTGTCACCAATGGAGTTTTGGTTCCTTGCCACTGTCGCCTCTGGCATTCTTAGTTGGGGACACTTCATTTCCAGCAAAATCATCGACTTGATTGCACAGATATTATTTAAACTGAACTGAGCTGGACAATGCCATCACTAAATTCAATAATGAAATGCATTCAGCTGAAAATTGAGTGTTAAATCCTGTCATTTTACATTATTGACACAATTTTTCTATTTTTGTATTGTGCAGTGCTTTGTTACAATTTGTATTGTTAAAAGTGCTATATAAATAAAGGTGACTTGACTTGACTTGACTTAAATGTAAATGTAAGAGGCTAAATCCCAGACGAGCCAGGTGGGCCCTCTTCTTTACCCGATTCCATTTCACCATCTCTTATCGTCCAGGGACCAAAATCACTAAAGCAGATGCTCTCTCAAGACTCCATGCTCCAGATGATCTACCAGAAAACCCTGAAACTATCCTCCCCTCCAGTCTGATTGTCAGTCCGATACAGTGGTCCCTGGACGAGGACATCGCGGCTGCCAGTGTCTCTGATTCTACTCCACCGGGTGTCCCTCGCAGCCAAATGACCTCTTTAATTCATACAGTGCATACTTCCCTGGGCACTGGTCATCCTGGGACCAATCAAACCCCTTACTGCTACAAGATCGCTTCTGGTGGCCGGGAATGGCCAACGACATCAGAAGGTACGTTTGAGGATGCCAGGAATGAGACATGGCAAAGACACCCTGCCACTTAACATCTAGGAAGCTCTTTCCTCTCCCCATTCCTCGATGTCCATGGTCACACCTAGGAGTCGATTTTGTCACGGACTTACCTGCATCCGATGGTAACACCTGCATCCTAGTCACCGTGGATAGATTTTCCAAGGCCTGTTGTCTGGTACCCCTAAAAAAGGACTTCCAACTGCCATGCAACATCTCCAGGGTGCAGTACAACGTCACAAACATCATGTGGATGTCCGGAGAGCCACCACTCCCACCTTCCACCCAGGACAGCAGGTATGGCTCTCCACCAGGGACATCCGACTAAGACTTCCCTGCAAAAAGCTTAGTCCCAGATTCATTGGTCCCTTTGCCATCATTCGTCAAGTCAATCCGGTCACGTATGAACTCAAGCTCACTTCAGAGTACAGAATTCACCCCACATTCCATGTCTCTCTGCTCAAGCCCTACCACTCACCAGTTTCTCCTGTTTCCACAGAGCCTGGTCCCGTAGACGAACCCACTCTCCCGATTGTGCTGGAGGATGTAACGGCCTATTCGGTAAAGGAGATCCTGAGTTCCCGACGGTGTGGGGGTAAATTGGAATATCTGGTGGACTGGGAGGGGTGTGGCCCTGAGGAAAGATCATGGGTCCCAAGGGATGACATACTCGATCCCAATCTCCAGGCAGAGTTCCACGCATCTCATCCCCAAGATCCAGCGCCACGTGGTGGAGGTCGCCCTCCACAGCGTCTGGGTTTTCGGCCCTTAGGGGCAGGCCATGAAGAGGGGGGTTCTGTCACGGAAACACCAGGCTCTTCCACCAATCAGTGATCACAATCACCGGAGTTCTGATCACACGCACCTCAAGCTAATTACCTGAATTCCTGCTCCAAATCTCCCGATCTCCTTTGTCTGCTCCTTGTGTTCCTGTGTGTTTTCTACTACTACCTACCTGCATCCGATTCCCGATACCAGCTCATGGAAACACACTCCGTCATCCCACAATCTCTCTAAATCTGATAACAGAGAACATCTCCAGCAGTATCCTCTTCATTCAAGTTAAAGATTCCATATCTACCATTACTCACCTGCTTCCGCTGTTCACTTACATCTATACACTAAACCCGTCGGTTTGATTCTAACCTCTCTGTGTCTTGAGTCTGACTACACGTTACACCCTCATTTTGACAGATAACAGATTATGCTTTTACCTGCTTTAGAAACATTCCAGTAAACACTGCTAATAAGCAGGGCTGGATTATTCATAGATGGGATTGGGCGAGTGCCCTGGGGCACCAGTCAATAGGGGGGCACCAAGTGATTACGATAATGACAAGACCTTTAAAATACACTCACCGGACACTTTATTAGGTACACCTGTTCAGTTGCTTGGTAACACAAATTGCTAATCAGCCAATCACATGGCAGCAACTCAATGCATTTAGGCATCTAGATATGATGAAGACGACTTTCTGAAGTTCAAACCGAGCATCAGAATGGGGAAGAAAGGGGATTTAAGTAACTTTGAACATGGAATGGTGGTTGGTGCCAGACCGGCTGGTCTGAGTATTTCAAAAACTGCTGATCTACTGGGATTTTCACGCACAACTATTTCTCGGGTATACAGAGAATGGTCCGAAAAAGAGAAAATATCCAGTGAGGGGCAATTGTGTGGACGAACATGCCTTGTTGATGTCAGAGGAGAATGGGCAGACTGGTTAGAGAAGATAGAAAGGCAACAGTAACTCAAATAACCACTCGTTACAACCAAGGTATGCAGAATACCATCTCTGAATGCACATGTCGAACCCTGAAGCAGATGGGTTACAGCAGCAGAAGACCACACCGGGTGCCGCTCCTGTCAGCTAAGAACAGGAAACGGAGGCTACAATTCGCACAGGCTCACCAAAATTGGACAATGGAAGATTGGAAAAACGTTGCCTGGTCTGATGAGTCTTGATTTCTGCTGCGACATTCAGATGGTAGGGGCAGAATTTGGCGTAAAGAACATGAAAGCATGGATCCATCCTGCCTTGTCTCAACGGTTCAGGCTGGTGATGGTGGTGTAATGGTGTGGGGGATATTTTATTGGCACACTTTGGGCCCCTTAGTACCAATTGAGCATTGTTTAAACGCCACAGCCTACCTGAGTATTGTTGCTGACCATGTCCATACCTTTATGATTACAGTGTACCCATCTTCTGATGGCTACTTCCAGCAGGATAATGCACCATGTCACAAAGCTCAAATCATCTCAAACTTATTTCTTGAACATGACAATGAGTTCACTTTAATCAAATGACCTCCACAGTCACCAGATCTCAATCCAATAGAGGACCTTTTGGATGTGGTGGAACGTGAGATTCGCATCATGGATGTGCAGTCGACAAATCTGCAGCAACTGCGTGATGCTATCATGTCAATATGGACCAAAATCTCTGAGGAATGTTTCCAACACCTTGTTGAATCTTTGCCACGAAAAATTAAGGCAGTTCTAAAGGCAAAAGTGGGTCCAACCGGGTACTAGCAAGGTGTACCTAATAAAGTGGCCAGTTAGTGTATTTTTCATGTTTTGTGTATATACTGTATATGTTATTTTGCTGGAAGAGATGCAGATGCATAGAAAATGAACAGTTAATGATACAATATGTACAGAGAGAATATCAAATATATGCACTCTTATAAAAAATTGCAATTGGGTCAGGTCACATTGTATTTGCCCCATAACCCCCCGGTCAGAGTCAAGCATATTTATTCACAAATGGATATGCAGCATCAACTTGGCTTTTGTGCGAAAATGTATAAAAAAAAGAGAAACTATTGCGACACATGGCCAGGGATCTACAGTGCGACTGAAAAGTATTGCGTGCGACTATCATAGGATATTTAGGAGCACCTGTGCTACTGACCCAATCAACATGGGGAGCTTCAAAGATTTCTACTTGCATGTTTGTGCAGCCGTGAGTATGTTTCGCAGCAGACATATATTGATTCCTTGAATGCAATTTTAATCAGAATCCACTCACTGCTCAAAATACTTTTGTTCATTGCTGAGTTATGCAAGTTTAGCTCACAAATCCTCTCGTTATAGACAGTGTAAATAAGTGATTCGTTGTGCAGTGTAGAGAGCTCGATTGATTACAATGGAGCTTTATGAGATTGCGACGAACTGAAGGGAGTGACAGCTTTTAAAGATTATTAAGGGAGTTTGCAAATGTGATATCAAATAATACAGCAGTTCAATAAACAATTAAATATAAATTCATGTACATTGTATGGTGTTCCTGTGTCTCAGTGGTGGAGCATTGTGTTAGCAGCGCAAAAGGTTGTGGGTTCAATTCCCAGCGAACACACATAAAAA
Source organism: Ptychobarbus kaznakovi (assembly GCA_027422405.1). Lineage (NCBI taxonomy): Eukaryota > Metazoa > Chordata > Actinopteri > Cypriniformes > Cyprinidae > Ptychobarbus > Ptychobarbus kaznakovi. The sequence continues at coordinate 35,319 of JAPDDN010000295.1, forward strand.
AACTGTATATCCTGAATGCACTGTAAGTTGCTTTGGATAAAAGCATCTGATAAATGTAAATGCATGACTTTAACAATATTGCCTGATTTTTCTCTATTTAGTCAAGGAAAATAGTTTCAAACAGTCACAGCTGAGCCGCTGTGCATCGCCTTTCAAACACAGTGGTGTTTCTTTTATGAATGAACCTGCATTTTTAAATGAATCTAGTGAGTCTGTTTCAATTACCCATTCATAAAGACAGTCACTTGCTTTGTTCCTGAATGAATCAGCTGAAATCGTTCAAATGAATCAACCGAATGAATGAAGTAAAGTGTAATTTCATTTATCGCACGCGAGTTTAAAATATTCTAGCTGAGGCCCCAGCGTGAGTTTTTTAGGCAACCATTATTTTAGAATGTATCACCTTATTTTTTCCATGGCGTCGTGTCATGCTTGTCATGTGACACAACGCATGCAGCCAGTTAGCTCTGTATGACATGTGGATCGCTTTTATTTGCATTTTATTCAAAATATTCAAAAACATGCTTACTTTATTATGAAATATCTGATATTCCGATTCTGAAATATGTGCAAGTAAATGTATTTTAGGGATGGGAAGTCCGGTTCTTTTCCACGAACCGGTTCTTTCGAACAGTTGGTTTCAACGAACTGGTGTTCTGACGATTTGTGCTACCCGCTCAGATTGTGCTACCTCCCATTAAAAAGATAGGGAGCACAAATCGATGTAATCTGGTGGAATGATCTTCCCACCCCCATCCGGAATGCTGGATCCCTGTCAATCTTCAAGCAACAACTGAAAACTCATCTCTTTCAACACTACTTGACTTTATCATCATAAAAAAAACTTTTCACCTTTTCAAAATCTTCATTTTAGCCAATGGTAACCTTTAGCCAGGTTACAAAAATCTGGGGGTGCGCATACAGTTCGCACGTACTATTCTGATGATGAAATTCGCATCACGCGCACTGTATGCTGTACCTCGCGTACGCGTACAAGGTGAAGTATACTTTGGCCTTAAACTCACCCTTAAAAGAATACACATATATTATTGGTAGCACAATCCGATAGGTAGCATGTTTCATCGGTACACCGGTTCATCAGTTCTTTTACACCCTAACTCAATGACGTCTTTCACAATGACGTAATTGTGGCATGGAGTGGTCAGGTAGGAGAAGTTACCAATAAGAAAAATCCTATAAAAATCAACTACACCACCTGGAATACACCAGGACAGAACAGCCCCATACAAGGGCACACGGGTTCGTTGCCAAAGGCAGGGTGAGCATAAAAATATAGACTAATATCAACAAGAATTTCTTTATTCAAACACACAATTAATAAAAACAGTCTGGCAGTACAATACATCACACAAGGTCTCAAAATCACATTACCAGTAACATACACAATTTAATAAAAGAAAAATCAAGCGGTAAAGAGGGAGGTGGCCAACAGAAACCCTCAAATTCCTATCCCACACTCAATAACCATGGCACACACTCTGGTGAAAAACAAGGCAAAAATGTTAAGCAAAGCACTCCATGTGGACACACCAATATAATATACCATGGCCAAGCCCTCCCACTTTAAAAGACCTAAATCCACACAAAACAATACAAAAAAGACAAATCAAGTCAATTCAATAAACAGTTTACACGAAAACACAAACAAACACTGGCACCAAGGAGGGAAGTAAAATGGCCAAGAGCAGCCAGATTACAAGAACTTTGCCTCCCAGCTAACTCACGCGCAACTAGCGCAATCCTGTGCCAGTGCTTCAAACACAAATAAAACAAACAAAATAACGGAATGGACCCAGGTGAGTTCCAGAAAAAACTGTTGAAACTAACAAAAGACAAAACAGAGCAGCAGTGCAGTCAGTCACTTGATAGTTAGGCTTCAATTAAGATCATTGGAAACCCCTGGACGTGCAATCAAACCTGCCAGACATTGAACAGAAAGTTACTCATAAAAATGGTTAATAACAAACAGTACACTCCATACATACCAAGGAAACAGTACTATGCTGCAATACACATGGTCGCTCACCACGCAGGATTACAGCTACTTGCAGGCCCATGCCTAAAAACAAGTAAGGTAGTAAGCCTCACCATTGAACAGGCAAAAGGCATTTTTAAAACAGGGATTAACCTGAGAACTGGCCAACAGCCAGCACGCATGACATACAGGAGGATAATCCAACTGCTAGCACTCATTCAACATGTCACATGTCACAAAGGGGCAGTACCAAGGATTATGCATCCCAAGCAGCCAAACACTTCCATCTTTTATACTCGTAACACAGGCACAATAGGCTCATGAAACTTACACAACTAACCAATTATAATGAAGTACAAACACTGATTGGTTCACCTGTTTGGATGACGCCAGCCAATCATACTGGGGCTATACCTCACTCTGCTACATAGATGATATAATCTCTTTACACACAAGCCCTTAAAACCCGGCAATACATCTAGCGTCAACCTCCTCACACCCCTCTCAATCCGTTACACCCCCTCTAAACCTCACTTCCATCCGGGTCACGGCACCAATGTTACAACACCCCCCCCCTCCCGGTCCATTCCACCACACAACTCGTTCTTGTTCCGAGCGGGTCTCGAACCCGGGATGCTGGCGCGGGAGGCGGGCGCTCTACCAAGGAGGCTAAAGGCTACAGCCTCTAGCGTCAGTCGCTAGAGCGCCTCTTTTTGAGGTCAGGGGAGTGAGGTTTACACACAGCCCTTACTGGCATACATCCGTTACACATATAAAGTCAGTTATCATAACTTCAGACAGTTAAAACATCATAATCATGATCTTTAAAGTTTACAATTAAGTTTAGCAAGCACCCAAATATGTACAGGCAATGGTGTGCATACAAGGATTTAAGTCTTGAGTGAATAAATTAGTTATCAACCGGTAGAAACCATAATCCACGTACTATACATAATTCCCCCTTATTCAGGTCCACGGTTTACCTGCGCCATAGCATTAGCACAGAATCAGTTGTCCAAAAGAACTAGTTTGGTTAAGACGTTCTGTGTCAGTCGTAGAAGGCAATCACTGTCCGCACTTTCATGACCTAATGCCGCTTTGACTGTCGGGTAGAAGTCTGCTGCGAGCTTGCACCAGTGCGGGCTCGGCAGAAGTGCGGATCGAGGGCGCATAATGGCCGTAAAGGGGGAGCTCGCGAGCACCCTTCTGAAGGCTAAAATGAGGAATGGGACACCCTATGGTCTCGTGGACTTAATGGACATGCGCACGTGGCGGCCATTGTAAGTCCGCAAGACCGCAAGTGCACATGAAGTGTACCATTTGGGACAGGGCCTAGACTCGAGAACGAGAACCGCTCTAATCCGGCACACTGCACGCGCGTTCAGTGTATCAGCTACTCTGCTCGTGCTCATCATCAGTTCTATTTCATACGAACTCAGTTTGTGAATGTTTCATCATTAACTATAATTACAGCACAGCACATAAATCATGCCTTATTCCTATTAGTCTTAACTATGGTCCAACATCCCTGACAAACCCCTATGGCCTATAATCTAACAACAGAATCTTCAACTGAACAAAGTACACAGATTAGATACATTCATCTTTTAAAAAATAAAATATGTTTTATATTATCACACTTTCTGATGTTTAATAAAATAATTGGATTGCATTACAAAAAATGCCCCTGTAAATCACTTTAAGGAGTCAAATATTACCTTTTATTGGGAAGGCCAAATGTTGTTATTGATCATAAGGTGCTCCTGAATTATAATTTTTTTCACTGAAAATGTGGTCACCCTAGGGCACTACACTGTGTTAATCTGGGCCTGCTAATAAGGATTATAAGTAAAAAAGGGAGAAAATGGTGTTTAAAAGCATGTATGAGAGTGAGGATTTGGGAGAAAAATTAGAGATTCTTAGAGTGTTGTAGTGAATTATTCATGGGATATCGTTCATTAAAAAGTGTCGTGTCTGTTGTCTTCTTGTTATTATCGCAAACGAACAAACAAACAAAAAAGCCCACCCATCACAAGACCAATGTCACATATAAAACAGAATTAAAATAGAGCATGACAGAAAATGCACAGCTCATTCAGTCAAACTGATGAACACTGATTATTTGCAGTGCAACATTATTGCTTATTCATTTGTTTCAGTTCTTCTGAATAGCCACCCATATTTTAAAATGCAGAAATGTTTGGAAAACAGAAAAAGCATCAAACAATGCTCTAAATATATCTCAAGTGTAAATGGAAATGGCATTAACTCTGAAAGCCCCCTTTGACCATGACATTCACTGAAATGCCATTAGATGCCACATATTCTTTTATTATGTCAGTTTTCTCATATTCACACAGTCAGAGCTGAAGGTGACTGAAGTGCTGGCAAGTCTTAAGCTGTACCTGTAATAAAGCAATTCCAATTGTAAAGTTAGCTTCTGTGAGTGCAACGTGACTCATCAAACACAAAAACCACTAAAGAGATGAAGAGTTTTAAAAAAATGTAGCAAAAACTACATTTATTCCACCAGAGACACCAGTCCAATAGCGTTGTACAGAATCTATCATAGTACAAATACAAATATATTGTCAATACCACATACGAATACCTTTGACTTTATATACTTCATACTTTGTGCAAGAGAATACATTTAGCATTTACACAATTAACATTTGTGCATATCATTGTCTGCATGAACATCACTATCATGATTATTATTGAACCACCATTTGACAAGAAATGATGAATATAATATTACAGTAGGCCGATAATAAACACCATGGTGGGGTTTGTACTCATGTTCACGACATCCTCCCCAGGATTCCTGGACAGTCATCTTAAATCAGCGTTTGTGTAAATCACCAGAGCACCATTTAGCCAATCACAAGTGCTTATGACACACCGATTCGATGACATCATGATGCAGTTCAATCTCCATCTGTGTTCGGAATGGAATGCTAGTATACTGTAGCATAGTATAGTACTATACTGCCAATATAGTATATACTGTATTCTGTCTTATTTATAGCAAATAGTATCTCAAACTGTATGCATTATGCAATACTAAACCTTTCAAACAGTAAATTGCATCTAGATATCATTTGAAAAATAAATATGGTTGATATGTATTTTAATAGGCCTAGTTAAAAAAAATATAACTTTTTGGTGCTAAATATTATTTAATATTGGTTCATAAAATACAACTTTTTTGGTTCTGGGAGTATTTCTCTGAATTATTTTTAACATAGTGATTAAAAAAAGTATTTGCTATAAGCAATGAACCAAATCAACCAGCTACGAGTTGTTTGTTGTTTTGTTATTGTTTTCAACAATTTCACAACAATTTTTGGTTTGAAGCAAAAAAGTATTTGAAAATTGGACAAAAAAAAACAAAGGTACAAGACTGGGAAAGAACTACAATCCCATGAAGCACTGCAAATGACTAACACATTTAAAAAGATGGAGAAATATAGATTGTTGATAAAGAAACAATATATTTCACTTTTATTGCAAATTATGCATATTCTGCACACAAACATTTATTTAGTTTAAGAGTGCAGAGAAACTGACTCTAAATCATTTGCAGTGCTTCATGAGATCTTTTGGCGCAATTTACTTGTTGCAGTTCTGATTGGTGGAGATTCTTTGCAGAATCATGGGTAATGTAGTTTTTCACAAGGAATAAGCATGATTATTAGAAAAATGTGTGGCAAAATGGCTTCAACAAAAGATTATCAACCTCGTAGCTCAGAGTAGTTCTGTCTTTAAAGGTTTAGTAACTATAAAAAAATGAATTTCCCTATTAAGAAAATGAACAGGATTTTTACTTTGTGAACCCAAATGTTTCGCTCTATTGCAAGGTGAGCGATTTCATCGTGGGATATGGTACCCAGCCACATACTGTACCCACTATACATAATATATACTACACGAAGGGTAGTATACTAGCATGCTATTCCAAACACAGCATATATGTTTGACAAAACCAGCAGCAACATTCCAAATATTATGAGGTATTAACAGTTCTCAAAAATAATGAGCAATGTGCTATTGTCACAAGCACTTATGAATAGACAAATGTCTCATAGTCCCTGTAGGGATCCTGTCCCTCCAAATAAGAGAGAGAGTCTTTACCGCCGCAAAGAAGGAAATGAGGCAGACGAGGCAAACCATTTATAGTTCAGCTGAAACCGAGGAAACTTTGCTGTACAGGCCTGCAGATGAATCCAAGATAAAGCGAGAGTTTACGAGGGTCAAACTACAGATGCACAGCTGTGGAGAAAAGCTGCCAGTGAAGACGGTCATTTTATTAATGATGAGGTGACCAAGAATTACAGTTCCTCTATACTGTGTTTAGAAATCATGTACTGTACTGTACAGTAGGGTTTCAGTTTTTGATTAAATCAGGGACGTAACGTGGTTTGAGTGACACAAAGCAGCTGATGAGTGTGTGAATGTGCGTAAAGTACCGTATTGCACGCTCAACTAATGAACTAATTCCTCTTTTCAAAATCTTTTTCATTGCTGTGTACCAAACACACAACAAAAATGGTTGCACAATGCACTTTTAATGTTATCTGCATTGCAAAGTAGCAGCATCTTGTGACGCTTTCAATATGGCAGGTGGCATTTAGAAGCAAACTGCATTACAATACTGGGAGATTCAATCTGCAGCTTTCAGCGACAAGGGGGATCTAATAAAAACAAAACCACCAAATCTGTGATGAAATTATGTCTCCTCTGTATAAAGACTTCAAATGACTTCAACAGCTTGTGACTGTTAATATATTATCCCAGCATGCTCTGGGAGAAAAGCTGGGTATAAGCTAACCAACATCATTTCATTACACCATTGCAGCTTATTGCGAAGCTAGAGTATTTTTGATAAAGAAATTATGAGTGATTTTTATCCATGCAAAAATCACATTAAATTGGCAGGATGTTGCTATGAAGTTTCTAAGGTATTCTGGTGGGTTTCTTACAAAAAATGTCCTTCCTTTAGTGTAGATTTATTGGATTTTTACACCTGCTTGGAGAAAATCACTTAATATCACACCACTCTTTAACAAACTACACGATTTGAGGTATCATGACTATGATGAAAGACAGTAATCCTTAAAAAGGGAGTTCAAAATGAGGTAATGGGCTAAAACAGGAAACTATCAATTCTGTTGTTCTTGGTCACAAGACATTTTGTAATACTGTCAGCTGTAAAAGAATGTTTATGAGGTCATGTTGAAATTGGAAAATTGGTAGATTAACAACAGTATGTGTAGTAGTCAGAAGTCAAATGCAGTTCAAATATGATGTCAGCAACACTACGATCTAGGGTTCGACTCCCAGGGAACACATACTGATAAAATGTCAACTTTAGATGTACTGTAAAATGTACTGGATAAAAGCATCTGCCAAATGAATAAATGTAAAAAAAAATGTTCCATGTCGTTACCACACTGATTCGCGATTGCATATCAAGCACTTGGCAGACTAATGAAAACGGCAACATCTTCGCTATATGATACATATCGCAATACATATATTGCAATTCAGTGTCGTGATATCAAAATGTAATCACGATTGACAATGCACCAAATGTGTTTAGAGTTCAAATTTAATGAAAAATGTAATTCTGTCCTTAATTACTCACCCTCATGTCATTCCGAACCCATTAAAACTTCGGAACAAAAAGTAAGATATTTTTGATGAAATCCGAGAGCTTTCTGACTCTCCGTAGACAGCAACACAACTGACACATTCAAGGCCCAGAAAGGTAGCAAGGACATTATTAAAATAGTCCATGTGACTTGGACTAATGAAGGTCTTACAGGTTTTGAATGACATGAAGGTGAGTAATTAATGACATTAATTATTTTTGTATTTATGGGTGAACTATCCCTTTAAGGCCTTGACACACCAAACCAAACTAGCAGCAACGAAAGCTGACTGTTGTTGCCTCGCGTTCACGCGTCTGGCCTAAAAGTTGCGCTTGAACATGCAGCGACGGCTACAGCCAATGGCCAACTAGCAGGTACATTCTGTGCCTACATGAGAGAAACATGACTGCATGATTCAATAGTCTGTATTTGTCATTCAGAAAGGGAAACCAGAACTAAGACTGCATTTATACAATCCGTAAACAAAGCCATTTTAAATATGAATAATGTTTTTTTTTATTTGTTTTTTAGTCCAGATGAAAAATTGGACAATATTTGGTTCAGGTCAGATGACAAAAATTTGAACAGCCTTCTGTACTTGCATTCATGAGTTTTGCTTTTATCCTCATGCACTTGTTTGTTAAACCAAACAGCCAATCAGAGTTCTCTCTCAACAGATGTCGATCAATAAGCCAAAAAGCCACTGATTGGGTCTGACTAGTGCCAGTGGTGCTGAACACACAACAAAAACTAGTCTGACTGATGCTCTACGATGGCCTGACGTTGGCTGACGGTCAGCTTGGTGTGTCCTGGCTTGTATTCAGACAACCTGATTGAACTGTATGAGCTGTAGAAAATATGAACAAAAAAGCAAAGCTTATCGAAAAAATTTGTGGTATTACAATATCCATAGAGTCCTAAATATTAGTATTTTAAGGGAATAATGGGAATTATGTTTTTAGCATGTCATCATTCGTCCACAATTTTCTGAGTCAAAATCAGCTGAGGGTTACATTGAAATGGTTCATAGCATGTGTGGTTTTCAAATACGGTGACACATCAAATGATTCAATCAAAACCAGATTCTCAAGCCTCCTGTTTATAACCTCCCATGAATTCCAGCAAGTATTGGAAACAAAAGAAACAAACAAGGTGGAGTGGAGATGGGGAAAATTGTGGGCCGCGAATCAAGGTAGCTTGTTTTTCTCCCCTCTTTCAGTTCGCCGTGTTCCCGCTTGCATTTCCTCCCAGTTCCTCCAGGCTCACTTGTAGAGGAGCTGCAGTCGGCTGGCGTGGCAGTTGCGGTTGATCTTGCCATCGGGCTGGTAGAGGGTGGAGGAGTTGGAGAAGGTGGGAGGGAGGGAGTGGTTGTCGGAGGCAGGGAGGGGGTATCCTGGTGGCGGGAGGAGAGATTTAGGATTGTTCTGAGGAATGGGGAGAGATGGAGAGCTGTGGTTCTGAATGGAGGAGGTGGGCCTTTTCCTGGAGCGCAGGGCCTGTCGCTCTGACAGCTGGTTTCTCAGCTCTGATACTCGTTCCTCTTTCTGTTGGGAGAAAACATGAGGCGAAATGAGAAACTAGTTTCTGTCGAGCCTAAAAATATTATCTGTGAAGATATGAAATCCACTGAGAATAGGAAGATGAAAGTAAACGTGACAATCTGCCTCGGCTCTCATGACATTTTTGGTATGAGACAGGATAGGGGCAAATTGAGAATTTAAGAACGAGCTCCTTTTGAAGATGAATTCGAATTGAACTGGCCACATGACCAGCAGGACGCTGAACTGGAATTACAGGAAGAAGGATTTTGAAAATCATAATTCAAAGAAATTTCAGTCACACAAAAGGGGAATTTTCTTTTCAATGTTGTTATCGTTAACTAAAACTATTACATTAGATTTTTTCATCAATTTAAATAAAATAAAGCATAAATATTAGATGAGAACTTATAGAGGGCGACTAACTGAATTAAAATACAGTTAAACTAACACAGAAAAATGACTAAAACTGACAAAATTACAAAAAATATGACAAATAAAAAAATGTAAACTATTGAAAATATTAATAAATACTAATAGTATATAACTGATGCTAAAATAAGTTTCTACTGCATGCCACAAATGTTGTAACAAAATGCATTTATTATACAATTAATTCTGACTAACTGTGCTGATTTACTCCTTCGTGTGTAGACATTTTTCTCATCAGGTTTCTTTAAAACAAGCTCATTACTGTCAAAACAACACCAACACATATCTACCACGTTATTTTCAGATCACTTAAAAAAATCATTTTTGACATTCAATTTGGAATCCATTTAATCTATTGATCTTTTACAGCTGAAGTCTACTGATAATAAACTACATATTCCATAGTCCATTAATTCTAGTAATATTTTTTGCCATGGTGAAAATGGCAATTTTCCATGTACATAACTGATGCTCATGAAAAGATCAGTGGTATAATGTGTGCCACTTTCATTCCCGGTTGCCTTAATCTGAAAGTAAAAACACCAAACACAGTTTCCAATGATTGTCTCTGCCTCACATATGGCTTCCTCAAATATATTGTTCACTTTATATATTCAATTACAGTACATAATCTATTTAATGTATTTATCTAATTTTCATGAAAATGAAGCTAATAATACTAATATGGAATGAAGTGATTTTCCACCATGGTCCATAAAATTACAATGAATTATAAATAAAATGAAATGTAATGTATTATTGAAAACTACACTTACAGCACATATACTTTTCCTTGAATTCTTGTTCCTTTAATAACAAGTATAATTCTGCATTGTTACTACCCCAATACACTTTCTAAATCAAATCAAAGGCATTCTCAATTCAGTTCTGAAATGTGCGCAGTATGTTGTTTAACAGACATCCTCGACAGTGTGCTGGAGAAAGTGAAGGTGACACAGAACCTCCTGGATGATCTTCTGCAGCTCTTTGTTCTCTCTCTCCAGCTGACGGGATTTCTCTTCATCGTTGTTGTTTGTGGATGAGCCGGCCTTCATGGTCTCCTGCTGGTCTGACTGCCACTCACCACGAGTGATAAGCCTCCGCATCTGCACCAAACACACCACACGAGGTATAACTACAGACGAGACTCATGTTGACAGAATATACCAGAATACACACAGCCTTCTATACTACTCTTCAAAAATAGTATGTGAACGGTAAGCAGTAGGCAACAACAGAAATAATATAAGTAATACAAAATAACAAATAAAACAGATGAAAACGGATGGGTAAAGTGCATTGTGGGATACATTGTTCCACACATTTTTGCATATAGAACAGCTGATCAGGGAGCAACATAAATAAAACATACTATGCATACAGCAAAAAAGGTCAGGAGCAGGGTTATTATTAACTAAAACTAAATCTATTAAAAACAATTTTGTTAATGGATATAAAGCGGAAGCAAAATATAAATATTAGACGAAAAACTTAAATGAAACGAAAATGGGAAATGTTGTATAGGCAACTAATTGAAAAAAGTTGAAGAACTAATATTACTAAACTGGCATAATATTTAATATATTAAAATAATATATATAAAAATAAAATTAATACAAATTAAACTAAATTTAAAATTATAACTGAAAATATAAAAATAAAAGCTAATTCAAAATATTAATTAAAAACAATAATACTAAAACAACACTATTCTTGGTGTACACAACAAGTCTTCTTTCTCTGTTTACATAGCAGCTCTTATTGGCTGTTGTACAAAAGTACTTAATGTCTTTATCTCTTTCATATTCTCCTGAGATGTGTAATAACACCTGTCTCCTCTGCTGACACTGATTACACCACATCTCCATAACATCGTCACTCAGCACACTTTAAGATTTCACGAGCAGACCGCTGAGAGAGATGCATATGTCACACAGTTACACGACTCTTTGATCACTCCTTCCCCTGCAGTTATCCATCATTAATATTCATCACTGTAATGCAATATTTACATTAGTGCTCCTTGTTTTGAGAAAATGATCTTCTGTTGTACCTTAGGGACGAAGAGGACAACCAGAGTGATGTAGACGGAGAAGATGATGGCCAGCGAGGCGAAGGCAAATGAGGCGTCCTGCTTAGACGACAGAATCATGGTGACGGGAGCCGTTATCATACACAACACCTGGAAGAGAGACAAAGAATCACAGATACAAGTATCTTTAACTATGGATGTTTACATAACACTTTTCACCCTCTCAATTTTTCAATTTTTTTTTACTGACAATGTCCAACAGTTTTGTTACTGTTATATTGTTTCCAATAATTTAAATAATAAAATCAAATGAAATAAAAAATTAAGATAAATAATAAAATGTTAGATGACAAACCTGAACTTAAACAAAAATTATGTATATTAATATTAATATTACATATATTACACATATACAGTCATAGCCCAAAATATCGCACCCTTGGTAAATATGAGCATAAGGCTGTGAAAATGAATCTGCATTGCTAATCCTTTTTATATTTTATTAAAACAATTAACAAAAATCTAACCTTTCATTGGATAATAAGAATTTAAAATGGGGGGAAATATCATTATGAAGTAAATGTTTTCCTCAAATACATGTCGGACACAATTATTGGCACCCCTAGAACTTCTTATGAGTAAGATATCTCTGAAGTATATTCCCATTCATAATCACAATTTTGAGCACTCCGGGGTGATTATGAACATGAAATTATACAGACATGCCTTCCTGCTTCACAGAAATATAAATAGGAGGGAAAACAAAGCCCAAATTCCCTTAATCATCCGTCACAATGAGAAAAAACTAATAATATATTTCTGATGTGCAGCAAAAGATAATTGAGCTACACAAATTAGTGAAGTGTCTTTAAGAAAAGAGCTAGAGCAGTGAAAACTCCCATTTCCACCATCAGGGCAATAATTAAACATTTCCAATCAACATAAAATGTTATGAATCTGCCTGGAAAATTACAGAAAATAGTTTAGTCTCAGGGTCAGAAAACCTTAAAAAAATTGTCAAACAGCCCCTACATCATCACATGTTGTTTGGGATAGTTTCAAGAAATGTCTCCTCGCTCCTCCAAAAACAAACTCCAGCATATTCAGTTGTCAGACACGACTGGAGCTTCAAATGGGACTGGCTTCTATGGTCAGATGAAACTAAAAAATTAGCTTTTTTAGCAGCAAACACTCAAGATGGGTTTGGTGAATACAGGGATAAAAAGTACCCCATGTGTACAATGAAATACACTGCTATATTTTTTATGTTGTGGGCATATATTTATGTTGTGGGCCTATATACATCCAGTCCGAGAGGAGCTGGATGCGTGAGGGAGAACCAGAGTGGGCAGTGAGACGTCTCTCGAGACGCAAACAGATCCACTTGTGCCTGGCCGAACTTCTTCCATATCAGCTCCACCACCTCGGGGTGGAGCCTCCATTCCTCGGCCTCCCTGTCCTCAACAGGATGTCTGCTCCTATATTGTGGACCCCAGGGATGTAAGTTGCTCACAGAGACAACAACTTCCCTTGGGACCACAGGAGGATTTGGCACGCCAGTTTGCAAAGTGGATGTGACCGCAAACCCCCCTGGTGATTTATGTAGGAGACCACCGATGTGTTGTCTGAGCGGACAAGCACATGGTGGCCCCTGAGATCTGCTAGGAAATTCTTGAGAGCAAGAAACACAGCCAACATCTCCAGACGGTTGATGTGCCATGAGAGATGATGGTCCTTCCACAGACCTTGACTTGAGCGTCCCTCTAAGATCGCTCCCCAGCCCGTGAGAGAAGCATCTGTCGTTAGCGTCTTGCGACGACATGAAGCTCCCAACATGGGACCCTGGGACAGGAACCACGGTTTCTTCCACATTACCAAGGCACGAAGGCATCGCCGCGTGACCTTGATCATGCGAAAGGGGTTGCCCCTCTGGGAAAACCCTTTGGTCCTGAGCCACCACTGGAGGGGTCTCATGTACAACAGTCCAACAGGTATCACGTTGGATGCTGCTGCCATAAGACCCAACAGTCTCCGAAACTGTCTGACAGTGAGTGACTGGCCTAGCCTTATTTTTTTCACAGACGATAGGATGGACTCTATACGTGCCGGTGACAGGCGCGCCTGCATCGACGTTGAGTCCCATATCACGCCCAGGAAAGTGGTCCTCTGTAATGGAGAAAGCACACTTTTCTTGGCGTTTAGCCGTAACCCCAATTTTTTATGTGGGCAAGAAAGACATCTCGATGCCGAACTGCCAACTGATGCGACTGAGCTAGAATCAACCAATCGTCGATGTAGTTCATAATGCGAATACCCTGAAGGCGAAGAGGCACCAGGGCTGCATCTACGCATATCGTGAAAGTGCGGGGTGATAATGCTAGGCCGAACGGAAGAACCCGATACTGGTATGCTTTGCCCCCAAAAGCGAACCTCAGGAACTTCCTGTGATACGGAATGATGGATATGTGAAAGTATGCGTCCTTGAGATCTATCGTGACAAACCAGTCCTCGGATCTGATCTGTGACACGATTTGCCTCAAAGTTAACATTTTGAACTTGAGTTTCAGGACGGAAACGTTCAGAACTCGAAGGTCTAAAATAGGACGCAACCCTCAATCCTTCTTTGGAACTATGAAATACCGGCTGTAAAATCCGGTTTCCCTGTTGGAGTGAGGTACATATTCTATGGCCTCTTTCTCCAACAGAGCTTTTATTTCCTGTTCCATTGCCAGAACCTGCTGGGGGGCCACCTCGGTGGACAAAACCCCCATGAACCTGGGCGGGCGAGACCCGAACTGTATCTGATACCCTTTTCTTATAGTCTGCAGGACCCAATGAGATATATTTGGCAGAAGTTTCCACGCTGTCAAAAATTCTACTAGAGGTACCAGCCTCTCGAGACTGGTTTCTGGATTTGTATGTATTTGTGCAGTCAGAACGACGTCCTGAAGCGGTGAACCGGCAGGAAGCGTCTGAACTGACTGTTCCGAAACCCTCCTCAGAGGGGGCGGGCATTCCGAGGCTACTACGTTTCCGGGTGGACCTTGGGATATGCGCTCGCCAGAGACCGCTGTGCCCTGAAGCACACGAGGTGGCAGGGTTGTCAGACCGGTCTCCTGAGGACATCGAAGGGAGACGGCACCGTAAAATGAGGTGTTTTAACCGCTCTGCTTTGAGGGGGTAAGTCCTCACTGGCCTGAGCCCTCGGGCGTCAGGACCTCTTCCCCCCCACAGCCATCTTAGAGTTAATAACGGTCCTCAGATCCGTTCTGCCCTTTGAAGGCTGCAGTTGAGGGTGTTTACCGTGTCCCCAGCCTTTATGTGGGGGAGCACGATAAGCCACACTCGTTTTTTGTGTGGCACGGTGGGAGGAGCTGGCTTTAGGTGTTTGGGGCTGCTCCCGCTAAGCAGCCCCGGAGATATGAATACGGCGGGGAAGGAGTTTCTGGAATGCAGCCGCTTGCTTAGCTGATTCCTGAAATCTCTCGACAACCGAATTCACAGCACCGCCAAAGAGGCCAGAGGGAGAAATGGGAGCATCCATAAGGAAGTTCTTATCCTTTCCTTTTATGTTACTCAGGTTTAACCATAAGTGTCTCTCAGTGGCCACCAGGGCTGCCATAGACCGGCCGATTGATATAGCCGTCTCCTTGGCAGTCCTGAGAGACAAATCTGTTGCCCGACGCAGTTCGCAAACTGAGCTGGGATTAAAACCCTCGCCCTCATCAAGCTCTATTAATAATTCAGCCTGGTAGGCTTGCAACAGCGACATAGTGTGTAAACAAGCTGCTGCCTGACCAGCCGCTGAATAAGCCTTGCCAACCAGTGCTGATAATTAATAATTTGTTACATTTATATAGCGCTTTTCTAGACACTCAAAGCGCTTTACATAGTAAGGGGGCTATCTCTTCATCCACCACCAATGTGCAGCATCCACCTGGATGATGCGACGGCAGCCATAGTGCGCCAGAACGCCCACCACACACCAGCTTATTGGTGGAGAGGAGACAGAGTAAAGAAGCCAATCAGTTTATGGGGATGATTAGGAGGCCATGATGGTCAGAGGCCAGTGGGCTAGTTTGGCCAGGATGCCGGGGTAACACCCCTACTATTTTTCGAAGGACATCCTGGGATTTTTAATGACCACAGAGAGTCAGGACCTCGGTTTAACGTCTCATCCAAAGGACTGTGATTCTCACTGGTTTAGTGGGTAGTGCCGGGGATTTAATGGATGAGGATGATTCAGGGGAGAGATAGCTCGCGAGCGTCTCTTCCACCTTAGGCATCTCTCCATAACCGTGCTCGTCTTTATTTAATATAGAGGAATAATGTGATGTTTGTGTACTATACACCCTATAAGAAACCGGTTTTTCCCATGATCTCCACACCTCGGTGTGGAGATCAGGAAAAAATGGTAATCCCCGGCGTTGAGGCTGTGCACGAGAAGGTAAAAAGCGTTCGTCAAGTTTGCCTCTTGAACGAACGTCTTCCCTTTCTGCTGGCCAATCAATATTTAATTTCTCAACCGCTCTCGTCACAACCTCAACCAGCTCATCATAAGCACGAGACTGAGGTGGCGAATCCTCAGTATCTCTTGCATTGGCAGCGTCTAATTCCTCAGAATCAGATAGCTGCAGTGTATGTGCTTCGATCGGGGCGGAAGAAAACGCAGCGCGTGCTTCCCAACCCTGATACGAAGCACTGAACCTGTCAGGTGAAGGCAGAGATAAGGTGGTGCCCGTCTCTACCTCCGCTGACAGATCCATTTGCGAACCCAAGGACCGCAGCCTTCGCTGTGCCTCGGCAACAGCGGGACCAGAGCCCTGGGGAACGCGAGCCTGAGCGTCCTCGCAAAAGAACGCCAGGCGGGATCGGAGCGTCCGTAAGGGAAACACATCGCAGTCTCTCGAGCGCTGACTGTGTGTGCCCACCCGTTAAATAACGCGAGCAGGGATGAACACACATCTTAAAAGCTTGCTGTTGCTTGCTCGCCATAACTACTTTCTTTCTTTCTATCTTATTTCTTTCTTTCTAACTGTTTTAGAAAGACAACACCAAATAGACAGACAGATTCACATAGAGCGCTTGTGAAGACACAAAAAGCTAGTGACAGCCTTGTTTGGGTAGGCTTATAGCTTCCTGGTTCGTGACGTCACCCGCTCTGATGTCCCAATTACACCTTGGATTGATTTCACATGTGTGCTTCAACACTTATCACACAAAGCGTTCCCAGGAGCGTAAAGCTAACGCAACGGAGTTCCCTGAAAGGGAATTACAAATAACGTACACAAAGCTTAAATATACAAAACTAAAAATCAGTTAAGAATGAGGAACAAACAATTATGAAACGAAGAACATTTACTAGCAAAAATGAATAAGAAAGTTTGCAGGGATGGCATACACCTTGATGTAAAATAATGGGAAAAACAGACTGGTTAAATAAAAATTAGTAAATACTGTGGAACCAAATAAATGAGAAACAAATGTTTTTTTTTTTTAAACATTATCACATAGATCAGGGATGCCCAATCGGTCGATCGCGAAGGCAATGCTGGAAGATCGCGCCAGTGGTTCTCAAGCAGGGAGGCGAGAGATAAAACTACAATATAATATATTCACTAATATTATGACTCGCATGTTAATAATGTAAAAAATATATAGGCTATAAATACACACACAGAGACGCGGAGATTCAGACGCTCTCACAGTGCATTATGGGGATTCTCTAGCCGTTGAATGTACATCGGTTGTACACTCGTTTTTGCGGTGCATTGTGGGATTGACTGAGTGCACTCGAGAACATCCACTATGGTTTCGAATACCACTTAAAATGGCTGTCCCCTCAAATAGTGCACTATTTGAGGGTATAGGGGGCAATTTTGGATACAGCCAAGGAGATTATAAAGGGAGCAAATGAGGAGGGTAACTAGGGAAGACAGGTGGAGCAAATTAACCAATAATCAGGAAATAAGATTGGTGGGGTCAAGACAAATTGACATGAGAGCACATGGCACAAAGAAAACTAAGACAAAATCCATGTGCTCACACAAAACAAAAACACAAGCACATGGCCAGCAAAACAAATCACCAACCATGTGCAAAACAGGACACGAACATGCAGCTAATGAGAAAACTCATAAGCCATGTGTTCACACAAGACATGACAAAATGAAAGCATGCAACCAAAAAAAAACACATAAAACACCCTGATCACGTCTATATCACCACAAAACACACGTGTCATAACGTGGTGTCTATAGCGAACTCGAGACCGCATGCTCACACAATAAGACAAATCATGGAGCGTGAGTGTCCGAACCCCGACACAAAACCAAAGCTCAAGACATGAGTGCTGGGACCCGAACATCACGCTCCAACACGAAACAAGGCACGCAGACAAGAGAGCGCACGGCTCGAGCACACTCGAATCCGCACACTCACATAAAAACAGGACATGACGGGAGTGTCGGTTTCCTACTTGCTGAAGGGCACAGGTAAAGATCACATTTATTATAATGGGTTTATGTGAAGATTGTTTTAAGTTCACATAAATTAGAAGTTATTTTAAGTAGTCTAATAAATGTTAAAATTGGTAGCTTTGTAATGTTGAACGGCTAATCAATGGTTAAATATTAGGGGGGGGGAAATTTCTTAGAGACATCAGAGTGATACTGGCCTTCAGTCATAAAAAGATGGCATTATATAAATATTAAAGATATACTGTCTTTATGTTGTTTATACATTAATTTGAAGATTGAATGTGAAATTATTGCAATGTAAAGGTATTTTTAAAAACCTTTATGTTAGGTGCGATTTCAATTTCCACAATTAATTATTAATTTCGATTTTATCGGATTTGACAGCACTAGATAAATAATCACGTTTATAAAAAAGTATGAGCATAAATGACTATTCATTCAACATGTAGTAATAAAGTATATGCATGAACGGCTATTGTAAAAAAGCAGCAAAAATAAATGATGAAAGCATGATACTATATTTACAAGATCGTTTATAATGTGTTCATATAACAAAAAAAAATATTCTGAAGGCAGAGGAGAGGAAAACAGAAGCCAGGAGCAAAAGAAGCATGAATCAATAAATATTGATCATCAGACACAAAACCAGTATAATCTTATACAGGCTAACAAAAAGAAAATGTTGTCTGGCATCAACAGAGGTGATCTTTTTTGCAGGGTCATTAGTTATTTGGACAGGGCAAAAAGTGCAAAGCAGTCTCTCTAAATCAAAGCGGTTTACAGCTGGACTCACAGAAGTATGCCTACGGCTTTCACAGAGCCCATTTGAATCCCACCATGACAGAGCAGTAATGATGTATGAAAACCTGCATGCTTTTAGCTTCACTTGGACAGCCATGCTAAACAATGCAAACAGTAAGTGTATCCTGAAGAAAATAAAAAAAAAGAAAGAAGAGCAGCAAAGGAGCCATCTTTAAAATAATATGTTTTTTCATCTTCCAGAAAAAGACAAGACGTATGTATGGCTTTGAAACAACAAGGGTGAGTAAATAATGACGGGATTTGCAGTATGACATTATTTACTCATCCTCAAATCCATATGAGTTTATTTCTTCTGTTAAACACAAAAGACTATATTTTAAGTGTGGGTAACTGCTGATCTCAACTGACTTTATTGTACGGAAAAAAATAAATACTATGGAAGTCAATGGTGACCAGAAACTGTTTGGTTTCCCGTAGACTTCAAAATATCTTCTTTTGTGTTCAACTGAAGAAAAATACAGGTTTGGAACAACTTGAAGATGAGCAAATGATGACAGTATT
>JAPDDN010000059.1:0-73301 GCA_027422405.1 Ptychobarbus kaznakovi
TAGATACAGTTGCTCCTTACGCTTAAGGAAGATTAAGGAAAAGAGTCCAACACCGTGGTATAATGAGCACACATCGCACTCTAAAAAGAGCAGCCCAGAAAATGGAGCGCAGCTGGAGGAAAACAAAACGAGAGGTATTTCATATAGCTGGCGGGAAAGTACGCTTTCCTACAGAAAAGCTTTAAAAACTGCTAGATTGAATACTTTTCATCTCTTTTAGAACAAAACAAACATAACCCCAGGTATTTATTCAATACAGTGGCAAAATTAACAAAAAATTGTGCTGTTGAAATTTCCCAACAGCACAGCAGTAATGACTTTATGACCTATTTTACTTCCAAAATTGATACTATTAGAGATCAAATTGTTACCATACAGCCCGTCAGCTATATTATCACATCAAATAGTGTACTATAAGATCCCCTGAGGAACATTCCACTAATTATCTACTATAGGAGAGGAAGAATTGTATAAACTTGTTAAATCATCTAAACCAACAACATGTATGTTAGACCCTATTCCATCTAAACTACTAAAAGAGGTGCTTCCAGAAGTCATATATCCTCTTTTGGCTATTATTAATTCGTCATTGTCATTAGGATATGTCCCCAAAAACTTTAAATTGGCTGTTATTAAGCCTCTCATTAAAAAAACACAACTTGACCCCAAAGATCTAGTTAATTACAGACCCGATCTCGAATCTCCCTTTCTGTCAAAGATATTAGAAAAGATTGTATCCTCACATTTATATTCCTTCTTAGAGAAAAATGATATCTGTGAGGATTTCCAGTCAGGATTTAGACCGTATCATAGTACTGAGACTGCTCTCATTAGAGTTACAAATGACCTGCTCTTATCATCTGATCGTGGTTGTATCTCTCTATTAGTTCTACTGGATCTTAGCGCTGCGTTCGACACTATCGATCACAACATTCTTTTGAATAGACTTGAAAACCTCTGTTGGCATTAGTGGAAGTGCATTAGCATGGTTCAAATCATACTTATCCCGACCGCCATCAATTCGTAGCAGTGAATGAAAGGTATCATATCGATCACAAGGCAGTATGGAGTTCCTCAAGGCTCAGTACTAGGACCGTTACTTTTCACGCTTTATATGTACCCTTGGGAAATATCATTAGGAAACACGGGGTTAGCTTTCACTGTTATGCTGATGATACTCAGCTCTATATTTCTTCACGGCCTGGTGAAACACACCAAATTGAGAAAACTTATGGAATGCATAGTCGATATAAAAAAACTGGATGATGAGTTATTTCTTACTGCTAAATTCTGAAAAAACAGAGGTGTTAATTATCGGACCTAAAACCCCCACAAGTAATAACCTAGAACACTGTCTAAACACTTGATGGCTGCTCTGTAAATTCTTCGTCATCAGTCAGGAACCTAGGTGTGCTATTTATAGTAATCTCTCCTTTGACAGCCCGTTTCTAGCATTTGTAAAACTGCATTTTTTTCATCTAAAAATATATCTAAACTGAGACCTATGCTCTCAATGTCAAATGCAGAAATAAGAATTAATGCGTTTATGACCTCAAGTTAGATTATTGTAATGCTTTATTGGGTGGTTGTTCTGCACGCTTAATAAACAAATTACAGATGGTTCAAAATGCAGCAGCTAGAGTTTCTTACTAGAACCAGGAAGTATGAGCACATATTCCCGGTTCTGTCAACACTACACTGGCTCCCTACTAAACATCGTATAGATTTTAAAATCTTGTTAATTACCATATAAAGCCCTGAATGGTTTAGCTCCTCAGTATTTGAGCGAGCTCTTATCGTATTATAGTCCTTCATGTCCGCTGCGTTCTCAAAACCCTCGTCCATTTGATAATACCTAGATTATCAAAATCGACTGCGGGCGCAGATCTTTTTCTTATTTAGCGCCCAAACTCTGGAACAATCTACCAAACACTGTTCGGAGGCAGCCACACTCTGTCAGTTTAAATCTAGATTAAAGACCCATCTCTTTAACCTGGCGTACACATAATGCACTAATACACTTCCATTATTCAAATCCGCTAAAGGATTGTTAGGCTGCATTAATTAGATCAACCGAACCGAAACACTTCGCATAACACATGATGTACTTGTTACATCGTAAAATGATTGACATCTATGCTAATATTAGTCTGTTTCTTTCTATTCCGAGGTCACTGCATTCACCAGATCAGATGGTGGATCAGCACCTAGAGACGACCTCTACAGCCCTGAACGTCAGCGGAGACCAGGACACCTAGATGAGCCCCAGAGACAGACCCCAGTGAGGACCCCGACACCTAGACAGCCAACAGGAAAAGACCTCGGGAACCATTGAGCCCTCCAATCTGACTTTGCAGCAGTTGGAATTGAACGCTGTGTCGTCTGGCCAGAGAGAAATGGCCCCCCGACTGAGCCTGGTTTCTCCACAGGTTTTTTTCTCCGTTCTGTCACCAAGGAGGTTTTGGTTCCTTGCCGCTGTTGCCTCTGGCTTGCTTAGTTGGGGACACTTAATTTCCAGCAATATCGTCGACTTGATTGAACAGAAACTTTTGAACTAAACTGAGCTGGACGATGCCATCACTGAATTCAATAATGAAATGCCTTGAACTGAAAATGGAGTGTTTAATCTTGTCATTTTACATTATTGACACTATTTTCCTCTTTTGCTATTGTGCAGTTGCTTTGTCACAATTTGTATGTTAAAAGCGCTATATAAAATAAAGGTGACTTGACTTGACTTGAGTGATTGAAAAAGTCTTCAGTCATCTGAGAAAAAGGAGTTTTCCCCAATTAGCATCTAGCGACGCATACGAGTGAAGTATCAAAAGGGAACCCTGCTGCATAGTACAGAAGAGCATAGGCCCATGATTTTATCTGTTGCTGTGAGCAGAGTGGCAATAAGCATCGTTTCCTGTTCAAATTGATGTTGACACGGATGATGAAAAATTACAGGTCGATCCAATTCTTTCACACACCAGGGCCGTGCAGAGACATGGGAGGGGTGCTCAAAGTATAAAAGGGGGCACATGGAACACAGCTTTAATAGGGCTGTGCTCTTTGCTGATATGTGTGTCGAACTGGATGCTTCTGTGTTGATACAACTGCAAATGTCATTTGAAAAAGAAACACAGAACATAAAAGACCATTTCAAGTTTAAATGTTAAAGACATTTTTTACACCTCTTATTTACTCTGGAAATGACAAACCCGATTCCAAAAGTGGGGCCCACTGTACAAATTGTGAATAAAAACAGAATGCAATGATTGTGGAAGTTTCAAATTTCAATATTTTATTCAGAAAACAACATAGATGACATGTCAAATGTTTAAACTGAGAAAATTTATCATTTTAAGGAAAAATAAGTTGATTTTAAATTTCATGGCATCAACACATCTCAAAAAAGTTGGGACAAGGCCATGTTTTACCACTGTGTGGCATCCCCTCTTCTTTTTAAACAGTCTGCAAACGTCTGGGGACTGAGGAGACAAGTTGCTCAAGTTTAGGAATGGGAATGATGTCCCATTCTTGTCTAATACAGGCTTCTAGTTGCTCAACTGTCTTAGGTCTTTGTTGCATATTCCTCTTTATGATGCCCAAATGTTTTCTATGGGTGAACGATCTGGACTGCAGGCTGGCCATTTCAGTACCCGGATCCTTCTTCTATGCAGCCATGATGTTTTAATTGATGCAGTATGTGGTCTGGCATTGTCATGTTGGAAAATGCAAGGTCTTTTCCCTGAAAGAGATGACATCTGGATGGGAGCATATGTTTGTTCTAGAACTTGGATATACCTTTCAGCATTGATGGTGCCTTTCCAGATGTGTAAGCTGCCCATGCCACACGCACTCATGCAACCCCATACCATCAGAGATGCAGGCTTCTGAACTGAGCGCTGATAACAACTTGGGTTGTCCTTGTCCTCTTTATCCGGATGACATGGCGTCCGTTTTCCAAAAAAGAACTTCAAATTTTGATTCGTCTGACCACAGAACATTTTTCCACTTTGCCACAGTCCATTTTAAAATGAGCCTTGGCCCAGAGAAAACGCCTGCGCTTCTGGATCATGTTTAGATATGGCTTCTTTTTGACCTATAGAGTTTTAGCCGGCAACGGCGAATGGCACGGTGGATTGTGTTCACCGACAATGTTTTCTGGAAGTATTCCTGAGCCCATGTTGTGATTTCCATTACAGTAGCATTCCGTATGTGATGCAGTGCCGTCTAAGACCCGAAGATCACGGGCATCCAGTATGGTTTTTCCGGCCTTGACCCTTACGCACAGAGATTGTTCAGATTCTCTGAATCTTTGGATGATATTATGCACTGTAGATTATGATAACTTCAAACTCTTTGCAATTTTTCTCTAGAAACTCCTTTCCGATATTGCTCCACTATTTTTCGCCGCAGCATTGGGGGAATTGGTGATCCTCTTCCCTTCCCATCTGACTTCTGAGAGACACTGCCACTCTGAGAGGCTCTTTTTATACCCATCATGTTTGCCAATTGACCTAATAAGTTGCAAATTGGTCCTCCACTGTTCCTTGTATGTACATTTAACTTTTCCGGCCTCTTATTGCTACCTGTCCCAACTTTTTTGGAATGTGCAGCTCTCATGAAATCCAAAATGAGCCAATATTTGGCATGACATTTCAAAATGTCTCACTTTCAACATTTGATATGTTATCTATATTCTATTGTGAATAAAATATAAGTTTATGAGATTTGTAAATTATTTCATTCCTTTTTATTCACAATTTGTACAGTGTCCCAACTTTTTTGGAATCGGGTTTGTATTATTATTATTATTGTTTGTTGTTGTGGGTATTGAGTTTACAGGGTATGGTGGTTTTGCTGTTGTAAATACTATTGTTGTTGTTGTTGTAGAAAAAATTAGCCCTGTCTTGTGTAAAATAGAATTCTATTCTAATCCTGTTCTGAATTTATTCATTTTTAATGATAATGATGATAAAAAATAGGTTAATAAGTATAATTAGGAGGACGAGAAAATCAGTATAAGCCTGTTTTACCAGTGTTGTGATAACTATTTTTAAGGCACTCAACTTACTACGTTTTTTTAAAATAAATACTGTAACAATAATAGTTTTTAGTCATTACATAAAAAAGACAAGACACCTCGATGCGCTTAACAGTTTTTCCCAATTAAACAGTAAGAACGAAAAGACAAACACCTTTGTTTATATTGCTGTGTGTAGAACTATGTTGGGTGCTTTTTTTATATTAATTTTAATAAAATGTAAATTCGTCCTCCACTTCATTCGTGCTCGAGCAGGTGTTTTCACATAGAGGTCTCTAGATTTAAAATCTAGATTAAAATAAAAGAGACATGACCTGACATTTTATTCGTATCAAAAATGAGGAGATATGAATATCAGGAGAGCTGAACACTCTCGTGCAGTGCATGTTTCATTCATACTCGAAGCCAGAGGGAGCTCTCACGCAGAAACTTTTGAAGTATAGAAATGTAAAAACGCACGTGGCTATCACTGTAGCTGAGCGAAATAAAAGCAGTAACATTTTTACTGATGAAACGTGAAGACAATAAACACACGATTGCGAAAATATATGGTTTTATGTGTGTTTTTAAGTATCTTTAGGTAATATATAAATAAAACACATGAAAAATGCAGTATTGATTGACACATAATTTAGTATAAAACTATCAAATATATTTCCTGAATTATTCTGTGATAAAAATGGGAAAAGGTTATTCGTAGTTACCTTTATAAAAACAATAATAAAATTGTCATTAGGAAAACATTGAACAAAAATATTGTAGCCCATTGCTGCAGCTAACCTTGCTTCAGGCTACACACACAGCAATATAAACAACAGCTGTGCATGATCTCTTCACGCCGTTCTCTTAAAATAATAACAGTTAAATAATATAAGTTTACAAGCACATCACTCCGCAGAGAACTCCACTTACCAGCAACCGCGGACGTCACATTGAAGGCATCCTGGTAGTACCCTAAATTACTAAAGGTGTCTGACTCTGAATGTGAGTGATCGTCCCAGATCGTGATGAGATTGACAGGTGAAAGGTCATCATGTGGACAAATTTATTTACGCTAAATTATTTTATAATTAATTTTTACTAATAGTTAGATTCGGCTGGCCTTCACAAAAGGGCATTTAATTACAAAAAAAAAATAAACTGCAAAGGGCACTTTGGGCATCAAGGGTAAAAAGGCAAGTGCTCAAGCACCCCTGCACCCACCGCATGTGCCTGCACACGACTATCCAATTCTGAGATCTTAGCTGATTTACTTAAGTTGTTGTGTCATCTGTCCAAGGAACAACAGTATGACATTGTGAGTTTAATTCAAAGTTTTCCTCAATTTTTTGGGAATGTACTAATAGGAGTGGCACGGTACATGTATTCGTACCGAACCGCCACGGAACGGACCTCACGGTTCAATGTGTGAGGTCTTACGACGAATACAGGCAATTCACTCCAATCCAGAAGGGGGCGTCCGCAGTAATGCAACGCTGTTTGATAGCCACCAGTGCCAGCAGAAGAACAGCAAATGCCATGAGTTACGCGCTTGAAAACAAGGCCCACTAGACAGTGACCATGTGCAGATTCTGAACGTGTCTCTCACATGGACTGATAAAAGCTTCTTACATGGACTGACAAGAGCTTTGTGCTCGTGTATCCTACCTCTCTCATTGGCACAAATCCAAATATTCCATAATATTTTCATGTTTGTGATGTAACTTATCTGAATGCTAAACTATTATTATTATGTAAATTACAGGCTTTGTAAGTTGTGTTAATTCAGTCGCGTTCCAATGGTGACACAGAGGCGGGTGCGCTGATGTTTGTATTTTATTTTGATAAAGTAGTCTACCAACTTTAGCAATGCTGGAACTAATGTTTTGTGTGTGTGTTAGGAAACGTGATCATGTTTGTAACGTTTTGTAATAATTTTGAATGTTAAATGTTCAATATATGCAAACAATAATAAAAATGTGTGTTGTGTCACATCACTCAGGAGCCAGGAACGAGGAGATGAGGAGTTTTGCAAAACAGAAGACTTTACTTAAAAATGGGGTGTACAAAGAACGGAGGAACACAACATCCAATGGAGAGGGGGTGGGTGCTCTGGAGGCCTCAAGGGACATGAGACAGTAGGTGGCCTCCAGGCGGTGCCCGTTCCGGGACCAATGGAGCCGGGATTCGGGCGGCCATGACAGATCCGGGGATCGGGCGTCCATGGCGGATCAGGGGTCTCGGGCGGCCATAGCAGATCCGGGGTTTCCGTGGGCCATGGCGGGTAGCACCCCCCCCCCCCCCACCCCAACATTTTCTTGGGGAAGTCCACAACCTCTGGGGCGCTCGGGAGGAGCGGGCACTTGAGAGCGCTCGTGAGGCGCAGACACCTGCGGGCGCTCGGGAAGTGTGGACACATGGGGGCGCTCTGAAGTGCGGATTCCTGGGGCGCTCTGGAAGCGCAGACTCTAGGGGACGCTCGGAAGCGTGGACACCTGGGGGCGCTCTGGAAGCGTGGACTCTAGGGGCGCTCTGGAAGCACAAACTCTAGGGGGCGCTCGGGAAGCGCGGACACCTGGGGGCGCTCGGGAAGCGCGGACTCTAGGGGGCGCTCTGAAATCGTGGACTCATGGGGGCGCTCTGGAAGCATAGAGCGGGGGGGGCGCTCTGGTGGGCGCGCTGCCAAGGAGCGGGCTCTGGAGGGCGCTGCCGAGGAGCGGGCTCTGGTGGCGCTGCCAAGGAGCGGCTGTGGCGGCACGGACACTTGGGGCGCATCGGAGGCGCGGACACTTGGGGGGTTGCTCTGGAATCGCTGAACTGGATCAACGCTGTATGCATTGGACCTTGATCGTTCAAAATTACAATCTTGAGATTCGGCACAAGAAAGGCATGGATAATGTCGTGGTCGATGCCCTTTCTAGGGTTTAACAAGTTGGTGGAGTGTTTTTTCTCTCTCGTTCTCTTCTGTGTACAAACATTAAATCATTAAATGTTTATTTTTAAGGGTGGGTGTGTTATGCTACAGTTTTTGAGCTTCTTCCTCCCTTTTTGTAATTGGTAGTTTTGCTAATCTTTTGCTTTGTCTCTACTCGCTGCTGTCTTTCTTCTTTATGTTTTGCCATTGACTGACTGGACTGCCTATCAGAATCTGTGTAGCTGTGACATCCAATCACAAATGACGCTCAATATTTAAGATGCTCATGCTCGTGCCTCGAGAGAGAGGCGGAGTTTGGGGCTTGCTTGCCGCTGCTCATTTGTGCTGCTGTTAATCTCCTGCATGTGCTCTTACGACTGTGTTTTTGTGTGCATGGTTCACTCTTAAATTTGTTTGGACATCTTCCCTGATCTGTGTTACACCTTCCCAGAGAGAAGAGTAAGGAAAGTGTGTCACGTGCAGAGCCGATCCTCCCTATACGCAGAATACAAGCTGCGTAGGGCCCCCCAAACACCTTGCTCTCAAAAATTGTTTTAATTTTAGTTTAGTTTTGAATTTGGCCAGCGACTATGAAAACATGAATGATAATGTATTGTAATGCGGAGCTGTCTCCCTTCTACGTAAAAATATGTAAAATCATATAATGTAATGTAGTAAAGACTCTTGCTCGAGACAAAAAAACGAGTTGAAAGCATAGCAAGCCGCGGACGAGACACGTTTCTCGAGCTCTTTCCGCAAGCGCGATTCGGGGCAGAGTGAAACACGGATAAATGCGTTTCATTCATTCATTCATAACCACTCGAACCCCGTCGGCACAGTTTTGTGTAGGGCCCCCAGAATCTAGGATCGGCTCTGGTCACATGACATACATAGTACAACATGCAGGTTAGCATTTGTTAAACACACTAGGTCAGGAGCGAGTGTAACTTTATGTATCTTTTGTTTTAGGACAGTGTAGGTTAGTAAGGGCGTGTGATGCCAAAGACTAATGTTTTTTTTTCCTTGTTTTGTTTTCAGTTAGGACAGAGGGTGGGATTTTAAGTTAGAACCCTATGTTTGTTATTTTTCTTTTTTTTAATTTAGCACCGCACAATCTCATTTCTCTGTGTGTTTTTCCTGTTTTGATTAAATATGTTTTCTATGTATAGTTGAAAATATGTTCCAGCAAATCTGCAGGACCGGGCAGTTTTGGCAACGTGGTCTGAGGAAGTTAGCTGATAATAAATCAAAACACTGAGATTTTTGGCTGTTTTTGAAGGCGTTATGGTTGATGTACCTAACTGGATGGTGAAACTGTGATGAAACAATGGGTTTGATGGAACCACAAGCAGTTCAGTCTTGGCAAGGTTGAGTTGAAGGGATAGTTATTCATCAACAAGTAATGTCTGTTAGACAAGCTGAGAAGAAAGCAGCTATCGTCGGATCATCAGGATGAAATTGGGGGTAGAGTTGAGTGTCATCAGCATAGCAGTGAAATTGAAAGCCATGTTTCTGAATGACAGAACCTAGTGAAGCCATGTAGAAAGAAAAGAGAAGTGGTCCAAGAACTGAGCCCTGTGCACCCCTGTAGCTAGATGTTGAGACTTGGATACCTCACCTCTCTAAATATCTTGAAGGACCTATCTGATAAGTAAGACTCAAACCACTGGAGTGTGATTCCTGAGATGCCCATTGCCAATAGGGTTTAAAGGATGATCTGGTGGTTAATCAGCGGACAGATCCAGCTAGATATTGAAGAGTTGGAATCCGCTCTTGCTAGTCTTAGGGCTTCAACAACTGAGAGCAAGGCAGTCTTGGTTGAATGTCCACTTCTGAAACCAAACTGGTTGCTGTCGAGGAGGTTTTTCTGTGTGAGAAGGCAGATACTTGTTGAAACACAGTTCTTCAGAGAACTGTGTTCAACCAAGTATCTGCCTTTCTCACACAGATACTTGGTAACACAGTTCTCTGAAAGAGATGGGCCAAGGGTGGGTTTCCTAAGTAGTGGGGTTATACGAGCCCTCTAAATGCTGAGGGAAAAACACCACTCTGAAGGATATACTAATGATGTAAGTGAGTGAGTGCAGGTACAACTGCAGGAGAAAATGACTTGAAGGAGATGAGATGGAATAGGATCAAGCGGACAATTAGTAGGATATTAGATAGGATGAATTTGGAGACTTCTGTCTCAGAGAGTGAAGAGAAAGATGTGAATGAGTGTATGTTTGCTGGTAAGATGTGCTTGATAGATTGTGGTGTGGAAAATTGTACACTGATGGTTTTAATTTTATTAATGAAGAACGTGGCAAAGTTGTCAGCTGTTAGAGTAGATTAATGAGGGGGAGGAGGAGGACAAATGAGGGAAGAAAATGTTTTATAGTTTTATAGTTTTATAGCGAGAGTTAGATGAATTGTTAATTTTTTTAAGATAGTATGTCCTTTTAGCAGTGGAGACATTAGCAGAGAAGGAAGAGAGGAGTGACTGATACACATTAACGTCAGTAGGGTTTTTTGATTTGCGCCACACCCTTTCAGCCGCCCTGAGTTTAGAACGCTGTTTGCGGAGAATATCGGACAAAAGGGGTAGAAAGGGTGGTCCAGGCTTGCCTGGAAGACCAGGGGCAGACAGTGTCTAAACAAGATGTGAGATCGGAGCAGAAAGTATCAGTGGCACTGTTAGCATCAAGAGATTCCAATTGTTCAGGGGGAGGAAGCGAAGATGAAACCATAGCAGATAGCCGGGAGGGTGAGAGTGAGCGTAGGTTACATCGAAAGATGACATGTGAAGGATATGTGTTAGGAACCATGTTGAGTTAAGAGTGAGGAGGAAGTGATCTGAGGTGTGCAGTGGAGTAACCAGCACATGATCAGTGGAGCAGAGCTGTGTGTAAAAAAGGTCCAGTTGGTTGCCTGATTTATGAGTAGCCATAGTTAACACTCTCTTGCGGGTGTGCCTCACACATCTTGAAAAATGAAGCTGCGGGCTCTTTGATTGCCCCCTGGTGGCTGGCTGCAGTACAGGTCATAAACCCGGCCCTCTCAAGGTTAAGGTCAAGGTTTGTTTATTCGTCACATACTAAATTATACAGGGTATAATCAGAAGTGAAATGCAAATAAAATCAGGTCCGCTCATGGACAGTGCAAAAATAAATAAATGTTAAATAGAAGTAACACAACACAGGAGCATATATATAAATATAAGTAAAAAAAAAAAGAAATAGAGTTTCGTTCGCTACTATTTGTAGTCTGCATTTTCGTTGGTTTATAGTTTTGATTGCACTTAGTGGTAATTATAATCATTTGCGCCTCCATTGCTCCTTGGGCAAGGTGTTAGTTTCGTCTCTATTAGCATTCTGTTAGTCTATTGGCTGGGCTAATCAGAAGCCGTTCACAGCTGTTTTCACTCTATTCTCTTTTTAGACTGTGGTACTATTTGATGTCCGAGACTGACGCGGAAGCGTCTGCGGAAGCGTTCAGCCTGCTCGTGTGAAGACAGAGAGTGTAAAGACAATCGACTTTTTCTGCGCGACTTCACCACGACACTTCCCGAGCAACGACACAAAGCAACACACTTAAGTATCATTTCTATATTCCCTCACACACTCTCCTTTGCTATCTTCTATCATGTGTTTCAATACCATTCCGGTTGTCTCTCGACCACGCTCTAAGATCACACGCAGACGGCAAAGTAATCCTGCTAACCTGCACCTCATCTCTACATCTTCTATTACACCTCTTTCTTTCTCTATGGCTCTCTGGAATTGTCAGTCAGCTGTCAACAAAGCAGACTTCATTTCCGCTTTTTCTTTACAATCCACACTAAGCATCTTAGGCTTGACTGAGACCTGGATTCGTCCAGAAGACTCACAGCAACCCAGAGCCCTCTCTAACAATTTCTCTTTCTCTCACTCCCCACGTCAGGTTGGCCGGGGTGGGGGCACTGGTCTGCTCATTTCAAATAATTGGAAATACTCACCCACTCTCCCCCATGCAATTACAACTCATTTGAATCTCATGCGATTACTGTCATAGCTCCTACAAAACTCCAGATTGTGGTAATCTACCGTCCCCCTGGCCAAATTCTAGCCCCCTTCCTAGAGGAGCTGGATGGGTTGCTGTCCTCTCATGGAGGATGGAAACTCACACTCTTTGAGTTTTTGGCGATTTCAACATTCATCTAGAAAAGCCTTATGCTACAGGCTTTCATTCGCTCCTAGCTTCATTTGATCTCAAACGCCTTCCCACTACTAGCACTCACAAATCAGGCAACCACTTGATTTAATTTACACACGCGATTGTACTGCAGATAACATTCTGGTACAACACAACATATCTCTGACCATTTCTTCATTAAATTCACATTACACTTTGCTACCGGGTGCCACCAACCCCCCTTCGGTTACTTTTAGACGAAACTACGCTCCCTTTCTCCCTCCACATCTTTCCTCTGTAGTATCCTCCTCTCTTCCCTCACCTGCACATTTCTCATCTCTGGATGTGAATGCTGCTACTGATACTTTATGCTCTACTTTAACCACTTGTCTAGATGACATTTGTCCTCTCTCCTCCAGGCCAGCACGAACTGCCCCTTCTAACCCCTGGTTATCTGATGTTCTTCGTGAACATCGGACCAGACTCCGAGCGGCAGAGAGAAAATGGCGAAAATCCAACGAGCCATCGGACCTGAGTATGTATCAATCGTTTCTTTCAAATTTCTCTGCTGAAGTCCACACTGCCAAATCGTCACATTTCCATAACAAGATCAACAATGCTCCAGATATGCGTAATCTCTTTAGAACATTTAATTCTCTCCTCTGTCCGCCTCCACCACCTCCCACCACGTCTATAACAGATGATGACTTTGCAACTTTTTTTACAAACAAAACTAAAACAATCAGTAGCCAGTTCTCACCTCCACTCATACAGGACCCCCAACCACTAGATCCACTGCTCAAACTCCATCTTCTCCTTCTGTCCCCTCACTGAGGCGGAAGTATCCAAACTTCTCCTCTCCAGCCATCCTACAACATGTCCTCTAGACCCTATCCCCTCACACCTTCTCCAAGCAATCTCTCCCGCACTCTTTACCAGCACTCACACACATTATCAACACATCTCTCCTCACAGGCATCTTCCCCACTGCATTCAAGCAGGCTCGAGTAACCCCACTGCTCAAAAAACCTACATTAAACACTTCTCTTTTAGAAAACTATAGACCTGTCTCTCTCCTTCCATTCATTGCCAAAACACTCGAACGAGTTGTCTTTAACCAGGTCTCATTGTTTCTTTCACAGAACAACAAACTGGACGCTAAACAGTCAGGTTTCAGGAGTGGCCATTCACTGAGACTGCGCTACTATCGGTCACTGAAGCCCTGCGAATTGCAAAAGCCGATTCCAAATCATCAGTCCTCATTCTGCTGGATCTGTCTGCCGCTTTTGACACTGTCAATCATCAGATCCTCCTGTCCACCCTCTCATCACTGGATATCACTGGGATTCCACTTCGCTGGTTTGAATCCTATCTCACTGGTCGATCTTTCAGGGTGGCCTGGGCGGGGTGGTATCTAAAGCACATCAATTGGTCACTGGGGTTCCCCAGGGCTCGGTTCTTGGACCCCCCCTCTTCTCCACATACACTACATCACTGGCTCCCATCATACAGGCACATGGCTTCTCCTACCATTTCTATGCTGATGAACACAGCTCTATCTCTCTCATTTCGACCAGATGATCCAACGGTAGCTGCACGGATCTCAGGCTGCTGGCGGACATCTCGGCATGGATGAAAGAACACCATCTACAGCTCAACCTGGCAAAGACTGAGCTTCTTGTCTTCCCTGCAACTCCAACTCTACAGCATGATTTCACGATTCAGTTAGGTTCATCAACAATTACCCCATCAGCTTCGGTCAGAAATCTTGGTGTAATCTTCGATGACCAGTGACCTTCAAAGAGCACATTGCAAAGACTGCTCGATCTTGCAGGTTTGCACTACACAACCTCAGAAAGATCAGCCCTTTCTGACAGAGCATGCTGCACAACTTCTTGTCCAGGCCCTTGTCATTTTAGACTGGACTACTGTAATGCTCTTCTAGCTGGACTTCCATTAAAGACAATCAAACCTCTACAAATGATTCAGAATGCAGCGGCACGACTGGTCTTCAACGAGCCCAAAAGAGCCCATGTTACACCTCTCTTTGTCTCCTTGCACTGGCTACAGTTGCAGCTCGCATCCAGTTCAAGACACTGATGCTTGCATATAGAACAACCACAGGCTCAGCACCCACCTACTTCCACTCACTATTAGAATATTTACATCCCCTCCAGAAGTCTGAGATCTGCTAGTGAGCGACCTCGTCGGGTACCATCACAGAGAAGAGAGGCTCAAAATCACTCTCCAGAACATTCTCTTTCACCGTTCCTGGCCGGTGGAATGTCTTCCCACCCCCATCCGGAATGCTGGATCCCTGTCAATTTTCAAGCAACAACTGGAAAACTCATCTCTTTCAACTCTACTTGACTACATAAAAAAAAAAAAAACAAAAAAATTTTCACTTCCCTAAACTCTTTCTCTTTCTCTTCTCTCCTTCCCTTGCTAGCTTGTACTTATTTGAACAATGCCTGAGACTTGGTGTTATTGGCACTTCCTCTGTTGTTTGCCTCTTCAAGATTAATCGCTTTATGTACTCCCAATTGTAAGTCGCTTTGGATAAAAGCGTCTGCTTAAATGACTAATATGTAAATGTAATGTAAATGTAGAGTAAAATGTGCAAAAAAAAAAAAAAAAAAAAAATCGAAAACTGCAAAAACAATAATATGTGCAAAACAAATAAGATGTGCAAAAAACAGTATACAGGGACTTAATAAATAGTAATGTGGACAGGGATGTGCAGGAGGGGTGTGCAAACGGGTTGTACCGGGTATATACATGTAGCAGCATGTATATCCAAATAAACGAATGGGACTTGATTCAAAATTTTACAAAACAAATTACAATTCCAACACAATTTTCCGAAAAATGATTTTGTTCATTTAAAAAAATGTTATCACACTGAAATATGTTCAATTGTTAGTTTTTGTGATAATTTGGATTTTAGCTAGTAATTTGATGCTATAAAACGGGGCGTGTCATTATGGTTGATTGGGTCTGCGGGAGTTTTGGCAGGAGTTTGATTCTGGGGCTCCTCCTCACGACACTACTGCGCAGACTCTGGCTCCAAATCTGTCCCTCTCTCTGTCTGTGGTTCCGCATGCTTCAAAAAATCCACCATTGTGCCCATACCGAAGATAAAATAAAATCACATGCTTGAATGACTGGAGGCCCGTTGCTCTGACCCCCATCTTCAGCAAGTGTTTTGAGAAGCTCGTCAGAGAACACATCTGCTCTGTGCTGCCTGCTTCACTGGACCCACTACAATTTGCATACCGCAGTAACCGTTCCACAGACGAGGCTATTGCCTTCACCCTGCACACTGCTCTCTCCACCTGGAAAATAAGAACACTTATGTGAGGATGCTGTTTGTGGATTATAGTTTGGCATTAACACCATAGTGCCTGCCACACTGGTTGCGAAGCTCCAGAGTCTGGGACTGAACAGATCTCTGTGCAGCTGGATCCTGGACTTCCTGACAGGCAGAAGTCAGGTGGTCAGAATGGGCAACAACACCTCATCTTCTCTGATCCTCAACACCTGGTGCTCCGCAGGGCTGCGTCCTCAGCCCACTCCTGTACTCCCTCTACACATGACTGTACAGCAACACACAGCTCAACGTCATCGTCAAATTTGCTGATGACACAACGGTGATAGGCCTGATCACCGACAAAGATGAGACGGCCTACAGAGAGGAGGTGAGTTCCCTGACTAAATGGTGTCAGGAGAACCACCTCTCACTCAACATCGACAAGACCAAGGAGCTGGTGGTGGATTACAGGAGACAGAGCAGAGAACACACACACCTCTTGTTGGAGGTGAGCTTCCCTCCCTCCAGGACATCTACACCAGGCGGTGTACAAGAAAAGCTTGGAGGATTATCAAAGACTCCAGCCACCCGTCCACAGACTGTTCTCTCTGCTGCCCTCAGGAAGACGTCTCGCAGCATGATCCCGCACTAGCGACTGAGGGACAGCTTTTCCCTCAGGCTATCAGGCTAATGAACAGTCAGAAATGGACCCACCCTACAACACACTCCCACTCACATTCATGCCATGCACTGCACTTTAACACAGTTCTACCAGACTACACGCACACAATGCACTAACACATCTGCTATCACTGGACACCATACAAAGCACACCACGACATTGCATATGCATATCTGTTGCACCTTTGCACAACTATCTGCTGCTCAACCAATCTGGTGTAAATTTATAATCTGCTGCACCTTCACATTATTACTATGTATAGATTACATCATGTATAAATAGTGTACATACGGTGTATAATGTGTAGTTGATAACTAAGTATGTCTTTATAGTACACTATGTGTACTGAGTATATGTATGTGTATTTTGCACATTGTCTTCTGTATAGTCTGTAAATACGTACTGTCCATATGTAAATTGTTGTGGTGTTTTTTGTTTTTTTTTTGCACTGTCTGGAGCACACTCGTAAGAATTTCACTCACCAAGGCACCTGTGCTGTGGTGATGTGACAATAAAAGTGATTTGATTTATGATTGAAATAATATGTAATTTTCTCAAGATGGCAATGGCCATACTGAGATGCTTTGGCTTCACTTTCCTATAGTGGAAGGAAGCAGAGACGCATCCATCTTTTTTACAGTCTATGCTCTCTTGAGATCAAAAGAAGCAAGCAGAGTGAGGAAGTCTGAAGCTTGAGGTTTATCTAGGTGGATGTTGAAGTCTTCAAGCATAACTAGGGGAGTACCATCCTCATGAAGGGATGAGAGCAGCACGTCTAATTCATCCAAGAAGTTACCGTGTGGTCTGGGGGTTGATAAACAACCAAAAAATGGATTTTAAAAGGGTGGGTAATAGTGACTGAATGTGATTCAAAGGAGCTGTTAATACCCAGAGAAGGTAAATTAATAAATTTCCAATCATTAGAGATAGCAGACCAGCACCCCCACCTCTTCCAGTCAGACAGGTGTGATGAGTGTGGGATAAAGCTAAATTATTGGAGAGTCTTGCAGGAGTAGCAATGTCCTCTGGTTTGATCCATGTCTCTGTCAGGGCCATGAAACATTTATTACATAATGATATTTCCCCCCATTTTAAATTCTTACCCTTCAAGTATTCGTATTATTATTCTATGTTTTAATATTTAAATAAAATATCAAAAATGATTAACAGTGCAGATTCATTTCCACAGCCTTCTTTGTTCATATTTACCAAGGGTGCCAATAATTCTGACCATGACTGTATTGGTGCATAGACTGTAAGTCTGTCCCTCACAGCCTTTTTTGTCTGCATACATTCAATATGCTGTCTACCTGACTAGTTCTATATTCATAAATATATGCTGTTTTAAATGTTTTAAACTGCGACATATGAGCTTTGAAAGACAAATAACAGTTGCTCTGTGATTGGACTAGGTACTGCATGGCTCGTTTGGTAATGAAGGTAAATTAACCAACAACATTGACCAAACAACATTGACCAACATTGTAAATTAACCAACAACAATGTTGTGCAGGCCCCTGGCTGCTTTGATCAAAAATAGCACGGACATGTGTCTCGGAAGGGTCACATACACACAGTAATCTAATGAGAGATATAATCTAATGAACTCTGAAGGATCCTCCATTAATCTGTAACTGGAAAGAGTAAACACAATTTCACCCACCTTCTCTGTCAAGGCAGAAAAATCCAGATGGCTAATTAAAAAAAAAATCCAGATATAAATTTAATTCTGTACTATGTGATTATATGACGAATAATTGAACCTGTTCCTGACAGCCTTTACCAGTGAGATTCACACAAGGTTTAATAAGTTACCAGTTCAAGGTTTGTTGTGTGTAAATACACAGGCTTCTGCATTTATTTCCATTTCAAATAATTTTATTTTTTGTGCAGTCAAAAGTCCAAAGCAATGCTGATCAGTTTTGTGCAATGACAGGTTTTGTTCATGGTGGTAGCACAGTGGTAATGCTGTGCTCCCTAAAAGGCTTTTCTTCTGCTTGACAAAAAGTGCTACCCATGTTTTAATTTTAAACATAAATGTTTAAACTATTGATAATCTCAAAGAGTTCAGATTTCTAGAAGAACTGCTGGATAAATCATGATCTAATCTAATTTTGTGACAGATAGATTATTATGCTGTTTTCCCATCATACAGTTTTAAAGCAGGTTATTACATCAGCCTTGATTACTGTAAGTGTACACACTGAGATGCAACATGTCCTAAAAACACTACAATTGCTAAAGCTGACAGGATATGCCTAGAATTTAAGAAATGCTTTGCACAATATCTCTGAACTCCTCTTAACATATATACAATATCTATACAATAAAACTGATGTGAATGCTGTTTTATTTTTTACAGATTACTAGGGCTGTTAATGAATTAAAAAACTGAATTGTAGAATATGCATACTGTATATAATTATGCAATGTGATATTATGCTTGCTGATTAATGGAATATGGGGTGTTCAATATAAGTTTATAAGCTCAGTTGACAGCATTTGTGGTATACTGTAATTCTAAGTACCAAAAATGACCAAATATTATTTATTTGTCCTTTATTTTCATTTAAAATAGCAAAAGGTAAGGTTTAGTGAGGAACCAAATGATTTACAATCAAATTAAGCACAATTTGTCCAGCCCTATATGAGGCAAACATTCTGACAAAACTATAAAAAGTCTCTCACAGAAGTGAGCTTTATATTTTTTATATCTTTTCATGTGACAAAACTGAATAATGACACTTTGCTACAATGTAACGTAGTGAGTGTACAGTTTGTATAACAGTGTAAATTAGCTGTCCCCTCAAAATAATTCAACACACAGCCATTAATGTCTAAACGCTGGCCACAAAAGTGAGTACACCTAAGTGAAAATGTCCAAATTAGGCCCAATTAGCCATTTTCTCTCCCCGGTGTCATGTGACTCGTTAGTGTTACAAGGTCTCAGGTGTGAATGGGGAGCAGGTGAGTTTATTTGTTTTTATCGCTCTCACTCTCTCATACTGTTCACTGGAAGTTCAACATGGCACCTCATGGCAAAGAACTGTCTGAGGATCTGAAAAAAGCCCCCACATCAATGGCTCTGTGTTAAGTTATTTGATGATGAACAGCAAATTTACACTTTGTCAAGGTGTACTACTCACTACATTTACATTGTGCAATTTTCATTTCTTCAGTGTTGTCACATGAAAATATATAATGAAATATTTACAAAAATGTGAGGGGTGTACTCACTTCTGTGAGATACTGTATGTGGCATAAAGACTAAAGCAGTGTCCCAATCCAGATGCTGCATCCTTCAAACGCTACTTTCCAAGACCGAATTCATCACAGCGGCATGACAAAGGCTTTCTCAATTCGAAGGTTCCTCAAATGCAGCTTCTAAATGTGTCCTTCATTTCCTGGACCACAAAAGATACAACACATGGATCCTTCATTGCCTGCATGTGAAAACAGGAATTTTTTTTTATATATATAATTAATAAATATTTTTTTGTTATATCATAATTTTTTATTACAAAAAAATTGTGAGAGACAGAGAACATGCTGAATTACACTTTTAAATGTAAGAATCAGGTTTCAGCTTATTTGAATATCAATACAAATTTTACAAAATAAAAACACTTAAAAACGGTTCAATACTGAACTATATCTTACTAAAAAGGGATTTAACAAATAGTTTAAATGGTTATTATGTACATAAATGTACTATGGCTTAGACCAGGCACATGCAGAAGGGGGGGCTTTGGGGGCTCGAGCCCCTGCCTTTTTTATTATTCAAAAGAGCCCCTCTCTGACAAATAGCAATGAAATTTTGGTCAATAAAACAAAATGCATTTTAATTTTAATTAACATGACAATTTGTACAAAAAGTAACTAATCGCTTAAAAGTCTGAAAAACCCTATTTTTACATATCTGTCAATCAGAGGCGTTGCTATGGGTTGCTTGCATTTTACTTGACTGACTGATTTTCCAGTGTGTTCAGAAACCATAGCCTCTCAAGCCATAAATGTTTCTTTCCTATGGGTCGATGGAAGGAAAAAATAAACCAAACAATATTTAAAAAACTTCTCATCAATAATCAAAGCTCTATTTATTTCAAAATCCATATATTACATATTTCAGAATATTACATAATTCATCAATGCCCATTAGTCATGTTGTTATAATACACCAACCATCATGATCTGGCACAAGTTCAAATTTCATTGGACAACATGTGAAGTGGAGCGGTAATTTTCCATTCTTATTCATAAATCGTTGAAAATGACAAGGGACCGACGAGCTTATTTGTGGAGCAATCTGCGATTTGTCTCATTTTATAAATTAAACTACATCGCTGAAAAAATGTATGCTGAATGATTACAAAAGCACTGCACAAAACTGTGCAGCGCCAAAATTTGCAATAATGGTAATCAGTAGGCTATTCAATTCACTTATATTTATGTGTGATATACACCGTTTACTATTTGATTAAACTCTCATAGTTAATGAAGCCCAAGTGCCACCTACAGGCTAGTGTAGGCTGGCGAAATGGTGGTGTGAAAGGACTTTTTTATTTTAATTTTTTTTTTACAATTATGCAGCATTATAAAAGTGTCTTATGCTCATCAAGCCTGCATTTATTTGATCAAAAATACAGAGAAAAATGTAGCCTAATACTGTGAAATAGTATTACAATTATATTACTTATTCTATTTTAATATACATTTATACTATTTTAATAAAATAACATTTATTTATGTGATTGAAAGCTGAATTTTCAGCATCATTGCTCCATTCTTCAATGGATGAACCTTCAGAAATCACTCTAATATGCTGATTTATTATCAATGTTGGAAACAGTTGTGCTGCTTATTATTATATTATTACTATCACTGTTTCTATCAATTTAACAAATCCTTGCTGAATAAAAACAAATTTCTTTAAAATACTGACCTCAAAATTTTGAACGTTAGTGTATATTGATACAAAAGTTATATTTTAAATAAATGCTGTTCTTATTTAACTTTTCATTCATCGAAGAATCCTGAGAAAAAAGCATCACAGGTTTTCAACATTGCTAATAAATCAACATTGCAAAAAATGCATAATGTCAATAAAGTAAATTAATTAAGTATATTACATTATTTTATCAAATAAATGCAGGCTTCGAAGACTTTAAGTGACTTCTTGCAAAAATATAATCCAATCTTTTGACCTATATATTTTTTGTCTCATTTTGCCCCTTTTTTACATTTGAGCCCCTACCCCTGAGGAACTATCTGCATGTCCTTGGTTTAGACAGGTTGTGAACCTTGTTTTGTTTCCTATACATGGGCGGCGCTATAGGGAGGGGTTAGCAGATGCTCCAGCACCCCAAGAAAAAGCAAAGCACCCTCATAGCACCCCCATAAAAAATGAAATACAATAAAAACTTTAGAGTCATTAAACATGCATAACTACAGCAATACAACGTGACGTGATTTGCAGTCGCACGTAATGTCAGCATTTTGTTTAAAAAATGGATCGATTCCTTGTGCCAAGTAGGCCTACCCCCGACTAAAGATTTTTCTAGTCAACTAGTTGCACGTTTATATTAAACTGATTAGTATAATAACCTTCTGAACTATCTTTAATATAGGAATAGGTGAGTGAAGTGAAGTCACGCCATGTAGAGTTCTTGGAAACTGCTTTGTTTATCCGCCATTTTGAGAGGATTGCGCTGCCGTTCCGCTATTGAGTTCAGGGCAGTACTTTGTGTCATGATTATTGAAAATGTCACCACTGTTTGTCATTCATTCTACATCGAGAATTGCAAAAAAATAACTCCGATCATCGTTCTGAGTAAAAACTGGACAAATCAGTGTGTTTTTCTTTTGCCTTTTGGCCAGCAGGTCGCGGAGATGACAAGAAGATGCTTGATAGTAAATCTATTAATAATGTCACCGATTAAACCCACTGCCTGTCACTCAATAAAAGTATCATATTGCTGTTTTGAACTTTTGATTTTATTTGGTTTAATAATTAAAATCACCTTCACGAGTATGACTCTAACTCAGCTTGTGAATTAATGTTAGCAGAACTTGAACAGGGACATTAAAACACTTAACCTAATGCTTCATGTGCCATAATGCACCAAGACAGTGATAAAGACAAAAATGTGAAGCATATACTGCGTGCAAATACGCACATAAGCGCAAAATGTGAACACAGCGCATTTATTTACACATTAAGCATTTCCCTCTCATATAAGAATGCTTAATGCACTGGGACAGTGATATTAAAAGACCACATTCTGCACACACCTTATTAATAAAGCAGAATATTTGCTGAAAAACTCAAAATGTGAAATGAATATGTCTTAAGCCTTTTCTTCATTACGATTTCTAAAGGGATGAAAACGCTTAACGTGCAAGTAAACAAGAGCATTAATATTCTGGCCTTATCTGCATGTCTTTTTAGCATCACTGTCTTACTACATTAAACCAGCATTTTAAAATGCTACAAAACTGTTCACAAACTTCCAGGGATTTAATTATAGTTGTCATTTGTTGAAATAAATATAAACATAGAGTGTGCTGGTGTCTGCCTGCTGATTGTGACCCACTATCTCGGATTCTCCTCCATGGCCATGGAAAAAATAATATTTACAATGACATCAATTATAATTAATTAAAACCTTTCCAACAAGGAAATGAATCGACTTCTGTCAGCTTGTTGAACAAAACTTTATTTGGATAATCTACCATATGACGGCTGAAGCATTAGCCTTCCTGATAATGTTCAGGGTTCAGACACACTCTCTTTATTTAAATCTAGATTAAAGACACATTAACATCCCGTGGTAGCTAGGAATTACACAAGCTTCAGTCTGGATCCAACCCTTAAACGATCTGAGATGACCGAACACCTGAGAAGAGACGATGACAACCCTTCGGAGGACCTCAGAGGAAGCCAACCATCAGCGATTATACTGACTTAACCAAAGTTTGCCATAAATGGAGGATCAGTACCTAGAGACAACCTCTACAGCCCTGAACGTCAGCGGAGTCTAGGACACATAGATGAGCCCAGAGACAGATCTCCAGTGAGGAACTCGTTACCTAGACATCCATCGGGTAAAGACCACTGAACCAGTGGACCACATAAAATTTGACTTTGAAGCAGTTGGAACAAACTACTGGTTCGTCTGGCCGGAGGGAACTGGACTGGACTGGACTGAGCCTGGTTTCTCCCAAGGTTTTTTTCTCATTCTGTCACCGATGGAGTTTTCGTTCCTTGCCGCTGTCGCCTCTGGCTTGCTTAGTTGGGGAATCTTCATTCCAGCAAATCATCGACTTGATTGCACAAATATTATTTAAACTGAACTGAGCTGGACAATGCCATTACTAAATTCAATAATGAAATGCATTCATCTGAAAATTGAGTGTTAAAACCTGACATTTTACATTATTGACACAATTTTCCTATTTGATATTGTGCAGTGTGTATTATATAAATAAAGGTGACTTGACTTGACTTGAAGCAGCAGCGCGCATCCACCGTTTTCATGCTAATAAGATCAAAGTGAACGGAATTCTACTAAAACTTAAGATAAAAAATAGGATTATCATGTGAAGTGATAAAATAGCTTATCTTTCCTGCAAACGATCTAATGAAGAATGTGAATATTTAACTTAACCCTCTGGTTGTGTTCGGGTCAAATTGACCCGAAAAAGATTTTATTTTTCCCGAAAATACTAGTTAACGTTATCGCATTGGACTCAAACTTACTGACTTTGTTCACATAGGGTATAAGTACTTCTCATTAATTTGTTAAAAATTTTCGTAATTTTTTGTGGGTTTTATTTCACCTAGTAACACTTGTGGTGTTCCCGGTCAAAAATGACCAGACTCCAAACAACTGCTTATAAATCTGTCATTATGCTATATTATCACTAAATATTGGATTCATTATTTTTGTCAACTTGTTTTCTTTCATTTAGGACTGGTTTTGTGTTTCTATTTGCATCTGATTAATCTTTAGCCTCATTTATCTGAGAGTAGGTGCCTCGTTTTTTGAGTGAAAAAATATTTTTTTATGAATAATTTTCACAATATGAGATAAAAAATTATGAAAATTTGCACTGTTTCTCACACTAGTGTACTTTAATGTTTAATCAGGAGGTTTGCTTTTAAATGCTTTTATTTTGTACAAAATTGCAAAAAGTCACACTTGTGGTGTTCCCGGTCAAAAATGACCGGACTCCGATCAATTGCTTATAAATCTGTCATTATGCTATATTATCACCAAATACCAGAATATTTGTTTTTTATTATTATTTTAATTGGTTTTCAAGCTTTCTGCAGATCTATTTCTTATGTCTTTGAGCGGGTTCATTGTTGTGACGCGCCGCATTCACGGAGACTGCATGAGACAACAGAAAGCACATCCAAAAATGACTAAAATTTGTATTTTAAGCTCTTTCCGCATAAAAAAAAGATTGCGTGGCCATGTCATACAGTAAGCGCGATAATACTGCCACACTCCTCATAAACATTTGAAATGCTTATATAGTGATTTTATTATTCATAGAATAATAGGATAATAATAACAACCTGTTTTGGTCATATTTACTATTAATTGCCCAGCTCCCCCTGTCATTGATCTAGTTACCCCCTCAGAACCCCTGTGTTCTAAATTAACTGGCACTGCCCCTGAGCCTATATATTTGTCATTGAGGCAATGGGAAAAGACAAGAAAGAAGGTGAAAAGGAAAAATACCCAAACCAAAAATAAACATATGAACAAACGTAGAATATGTAGGAATATCAATTTAAAACCAGCCGTACAAATTATTACACTTTTAAAGCTTTAGAAAATTGGGAGAAAATTATATTAAATTACACAGCTAGAGCTGTCTGATTTGGCACTGTAGCAACATGTAGCCACCGTTTTGAAATTTTATAATTTTTTACTTAAAAAAAATATATATATATAATATATATATATATATATATATATATATATATATATATATAATTACAAAGTAATCCTAAGGCAAATAAATATTTTTGAAGGAAAATAAAATGTTTCATGATATGATTTTTCATATTTACTTTAATTTAGAAATTATTATAA
This sequence comes from Ptychobarbus kaznakovi, assembly GCA_027422405.1. Lineage (NCBI taxonomy): Eukaryota > Metazoa > Chordata > Actinopteri > Cypriniformes > Cyprinidae > Ptychobarbus > Ptychobarbus kaznakovi. Next base: position 25,180 of record JAPDDN010000059.1, read on the forward strand.
AAAAGAAAATGTTTATTGTGAAATGATTCTAAATGTTTATTTGCTTGTGCTCCATTAAACAAAAAAAGAGCAATTAAAAGTTTTCTCTGTTTTGGCTGGGATCATGAAATAAGCCACTGTGCGGAGCGCGGATGGACCATTGCCCATCCCGAACCCCCCTCGAGTTACCCCTCACACATTATTCAGTGGGGCGGGATTGAAGCGATCAGCCGCTGCTGCTGCTACTAGTGCGGAATCTGCAGATGTTGACAGAGCTCGTGCAGTGCAACAGCATCTCTGCCTTTCCCCCATAAATCGGACTGGTTTTGAAAGAAGAGCCCGTCAAATTATACTTTCGCCATGGGGAAAGTTGAAGGCGGGATGAAATGTGTGAAATTTATCCTCTTCGTGTTCAACTTTATATTCTGGGTAAGTAATGCATTAGTGTTGTATTTGCATGCTATCGTGTGTGGTATTTTAGTGTATTGTGCAATGTGGAGTCAGTTATGCGTGCACTTTGCGCGTCATTTATTCGTTGTGTGTGTTGGTGTGTTTACGCACTCTATGCAGGAATTTAAAGCTTGGGAGGCAGGCTGAGATCTCACTGCAGTACGACTCAAATCAGATTTTCCACTGGGGGAAAACCCGCCCCTTTTCCTTCAGCGTGTGTTTGCACTGTCAGTGTTTCTTTTCAATCCGTTCCTGAGAAGTTTTGTTCAAATTCGTTCATTTATTAGTTATGTCGTTACTCCAGTAGGTGGAGCTGTGTGCTTTGTAAATGAAGCATTGAATGATTCACTCATTGGTCGAAACGATTCTTATTGTCTTATTGTATGCCTGATTCATTCAGTTCATATGTGATTAATGAATTATGCATGCCATTTACTTTCAAAAGTTAATTGACAAATGCAATATTCTCATTTCGTTTGCAAATCAAATATCTTGCTTAGATGAACTGACCTGTTCAGTAAATGGTGGATTCGTTCATTAAGAACAACCAATAAAATTCTCCTTTATAGGCTTAACTTGAAATTATATTTTGTGAAAACAGACAGTCAGGACAGGGAGAACCAGGAGAGACTTTAGTGAACTGGGCAAATTCATAAGAATGATTTGTTCATTAAAAGATTTGTTAAAACACGGATTCATTCATGAATGAAACTCCTTATATGGGCACTAACTGGTGCAGGAACCACAATGTAATAAAGGGCTGGCTAGTTTTCTTTAAGCTGACACTTTTATCTGATTTACCATAAACTTATGGAACAGCAAGCAATCTATCCTGATCTTTCTCAGAGGAACATCACAGTGCATGGTCAAACTTTCCTTGGAGTTTTCTAGAATGAGTTAACTTCTGAATTGAATCATGCATTAAAATAAATTCTTAATCTGAGTGATTATAATAGTTACTCATAAAATAAAATATTAGAACAAAAAGTGTGCTCATAAAAAGGAGGAATCGGGTATGGGAGTATTTAGATTTTTTGGTGGTATTTTTCTTCAAGCCTTTCTTACTATGGTTCCTGCAGTCATAAACCTGGAACTTTAAAATGATCATTTCCAGGCAGGAAAAATCATTGAACGTAATCAAATCTTAAAAAGTCATCATAGTATTTATATTATAACCATAAATTTGGATAAACTCAGCTCTTTATTTTTATCAGTTATCACAAACAACCAGCAACGTCATGAAAATGAATTGGTCAAAAGGTTTTGAGACGTCTGTCTTTGGTTGTATCATCAGACTTGTCATTAAGTTCGGAGTAATATTTTGGAGCTCTTAACAGTAATTAATGTGAATGTGGCTTCTGCATTTAAGCATTGCACAGAAACGCCTAAATTCCTATTAAATAAGTCTGAACTTTAGGAACGTTTTTCTGTTTACACAAAAACAAAACTCTCATAAAGATATATTAGTATTTTATATTACATTACCATGCCTTTTTTCCACCAGATTTTCAGCCATTTTAGCATCTGGATTCGCCAAAGTTCCAAACAAGTGCCATTTTCCTTTAGCTGGATATTTAGTTTGTCACACACATGTATGCTTAGCTGTCTAAATGAGGATCTATACAAATGTATGTCAAAATATATACTTTAATGCATAGATTATGTTTTACATTCGCCAAAATCTGAAATGTACAGTGACTGGAGCATATTTAATTTTTGTCTTACGAAAAATTAAGACATTTAGACAAAAAATGTAATTCACTCACTTTACTAATCATGCAGTATATAAGCATGCATTAATAGCGCACAATGCATACTGTATACTTTTCACATAAAATCAGTAAGCAGTATACACACTGTAAAAAAATTAATAATTCAAAGTGAATAAAACTTTAGATTATTAGATTATTGCACTATTGGAATTCAGTCTAATTCAGTGTTTACACACTTAGTTTAATGTGTTACTTACCTAATTATTTGTGTAATTTAGCAATTTCTGATTAAGAATGGCTTTGAAGTAAATCCTACACCATTTGTTTTCAAGTATTTCATTCCAAACATTCATTATCTGAGCTTAACCAAACACGTATCCCAAACGTGCATGCCATAGTCAAAGGAAGCTCCTGTGTTACTCAGTGTAACTTTTTCCACTTCCACACCTGCAATGTGCATCAGTGTTGGAGATGTTTTGAAGGAGACTTTGTGAAACAAATGGCCATAACGTCCAATCTCTGTTGCTCTTGTAAGGCTTTGGTGGCACTGCAAGTCACAGGCTTTATGCCATCCAGATAAGCTTCATCTCCATTCATGTTACATTAAGTATCCTTTCAAAATATCCAGCAGTGGGCTACTCTGAATAGAAACACCAGTGGACAGACAAGGCCTTTGTCTTTTAATGTAATACAGGGTAATGTGTTTAAATAGAATTGAAGAATAGAAGTTTGAGAGTGTCAAGCCTGATTAAGAGGCCAACAGGGAAATAGGATAGAAAAGGGTTAGAGATTGTGAGAGAGAGCTAAAGAGAGACAGTTGGTATGATGCTGACCTAGTTTGCCAGTGTGTCATTAGTAAAATGACACAAAACACACAACTTCTTTGGTGAAAACATCTTAGTGATACAACATTTATTTGATCGGCACCTGTATTTTATTAAACAGAAGAGCTGAAAATGTTCATGGCTGACTTGAATCCCCTTTAAATTTTGTTTTAAAAAGATCTTTGATTATCAATTTTGGATTAACAATCTCTGCTTCTCCTCAAAATGTAGCTGGAACGTTCATAGCAATCAAGGATGAATTTGATATATATAAAAAATTGTGAGAAATCTCTGCACGGGAGCTCTGCTTTGTTCAGTTTGACAAAAACTTAAATAGTCTCAGAACAGTCACAGGAACTGTTTTTTTTGGATTCTTGTTTGCCAGCGTAAACCACAACGTCTCCCTCATAACCTGGCAGCTCAGCCATGGAAAATGGGCACAGTTAGGCGGACTAGACTGAATATGACAGAGAGAGGAAATTGTACAGGATAATGATCTCTGACCTGTTTAGGGCACATTAATCTTGCAGATATTATCATTCATGCTGTCTGACTGACGGTGTTTAGCATGCAGTGGCTGTTGTGATTATCATCATCATCATTAATGAAGGATTTTTTTTATATGGACAACATCTGTGACATGCTGTCAGTTTCAACAGAAAATCCCTGTCATGAATTCTTAAATTCAACCCGAATTCCAGAAATGTTTGGACGTTTTTTTTTATTTGAATAAAATGAAAACTAAAAGAATTTCAAATCACATGAGCCAATATTTTATTCACAATAGAACATAGAGAACATAAATGTTTAAACTGAGATTTTTTTTATTGTATGCACAAAATGAGCTCATTTCAAATTTGATGCCTGCTACAGGTCTCAAAATAGTTGGGAAGGGGGTTATGTTTACTATGGTGTAGCAGCTCCTCTTCTTTTCAAAACAATTTTGAACAAATGGAATTTGGTCCCATTCTTGACTTATATAGGTTTCCAGCTGCTGAAGAGTTCATGGTCGTCTTTGACATATTTTTCGTTTAATGATGCGCCAAATGTTCTCTGATCTGGACTGCAGGCAGACAATTCAGCACCCGGACTCTTCTACTACGAAGCCATGCTGTTGTAATAGCTGCAGTATGTGGTTTGCATTGTCCTGCTGAAATACACAAGGCCTTCCCTGAAATAGACATCGTCTGGAGGGTAGCATATGTCGCTCTAAAACCTTTACCTTTATATACCTTTCAGCATTTATAGTGCCTTCCAAAACATGCAAGCTGCCCATACCTTATGCACATATTCACTCCCATACAATCAGAGAGGCTGGCTTTTGAACTGAATGCTGATGACACGCTGGAAGGTCTCCCTCCTCTTTAGCCCGGAGGGCACGGCATCCGTGATCCTGGCCAAATTCCCACCACTGGCCCTTGTCAATCATGGCCTCCTAATAATCCCCATCCACTTGATTGGCTCAATGACTCTCTCTCTCCTCTCCACCTGTAGCTGGTGTGTGGTGAGAGCATACACTTGATTGGCTCAATGACTCTCTCTCTCCTCTCCACCTGTAGCTGGTGTGTGGTGAGCGCACTGGTGCCGTTGTCCTGTGGCAGCCGTCGCATCATCCAAGTGGATACTGCACACTGGTGATGGTTGAGGAGAGACCCCCCCCCCACACACACACACACACGTTATTGTAAAGCGCTTTGCCTGTACAAAAATTCACAATAAAGTGCTATATAAGTGCATCATTCATTCATTCATTAATTTCCAACAAGAATGTCAAATTTGGACTCGTCTGACCATAGAGCACGTTTCCACTTTGAAACAGTCAATTTTAAATTAGCCTTAGCCAACAGGACACGACAGCGCCTCTGGACCATGTTCACATATGGATTCCTTTTTGCATGATAGAGCTTTTGTTGGCATCTGCAGATGGCACGGCCGATTGTGTTTACCGACAGTGGTTTCTGGAAGTATTCCTGGGCCCATTTAGTAATGTCAATGACAGAATCATGCTGATGAGTGATGCAGTGTCGTATGAGGGCCTGAAGACCACGGGCATCCAACAAAGGTCTTCTGCCTTGTCCCTTATGCAGAGATTTCTCCAGTTTCTCTGAATCTATTGATGATGTTATGCACTGTAGATGATGAGATTTGCAAAGCCTTTGCAATTGGACGTTTTTAATGTATTCCACAATCTTTTTACTCTTTCACAGATTGGATCGCTTCCGTCTATCTTTACTTCTGAGAGACTCTGCCTATCTAAGACATCTCTTTTTTAGCTAATGAGGTTACAGACCTGATGTCAGTTAACTTAATTAGTTGCTAGATGTTCTCCCAGCTGAATATTTTCCAATTGTTTTGCTTTTTCAGCCCTTTGTTGCCCCCGTGCCAACTTTTTTGAGACCTGTAGCAGTCATCAAATTTGAAATGAGCTCATTTAGTGGATAAAAGTGTAAAATGTATCCGTTTAAAAAAAAAAATACGTTCTCTGTGTTCTATTGTGAATAAAATATTGGCATTCATTTGAAAGTCTTTTAGTTTTCATTCAAATTTAAAATTTTCAAATGTCCCAACATTTCCTGGAATTCGGTTTGTACAGTGTTGTTAAATTATAAATGGTATAAATTGTTTTGAAACTTCCATATTTTTAAATGGAAGAAGATTCATTCATTCATTCATGTGTATGCTTTACCCTTAAATCCAAACAGATATATGTCTAATCTTGGATAATCTATTCTGCTGAGAGTGAATCATACTCCCATGGTGTGTGTTAAATCATAGAGCCTCATTAATTATTAATAATGCTGTCAGATTGTGCATCTATTCTGTCAGGGGCACAGCGGACATGAAGGCATAAAAGAGTGAGGTCAGAGTTGCAAACTGTCTTGAAAGACAAATTAAGTGGCAAGCAAACTATATGACTGTAACAGGAATAATGTTACAGAACCTCAGGTAAAAAAGAAGCAGAATGAATTATTTTTGGGTCTACTGCTTCCATGCTATTTTAGGTAACCAGTTAGCTCCATTATAACTAATTGTGACCCTCTCTGTGAAAACACAGCTAAAGTTTTTTTTGTGATTTGCTGTTTTCTACAAAAAATCATCCTTCACACGGTAAAAAAACATTCTGTGAAAAATGTACCTTTATATCTTTACTCTTGACTGAGTATGATCATGTCAAAGATTTGAAATTAATGGTAGAAATCAAACTTTGATGCTTGTTATCTCATAATTAGATTTTGAGACTTTAGCCTGGATTTCACAGAGAGGGTAACAATTAATCATAAAAATAATAAAAAAAATGCTGCCAGAGTTTGTGTGTCTAGATATTTAAACAAACCCAATTTTTTACTGGAACTAAACACACACTGTAGGGGTGGGCGATATGACCAAAATCTTATATCAGGATATGACTAATTTTATTTCACGATAACAATATAATAAGTGAATAAGTGATTTTTTTCCCTTTTAAAAAGGTTTTTATTATATTAAAATATTTGATACCATATCATTTTCATAATCATTGTCACCAATGTCAACATCAAACTAATACAACCCTAAAGAGAGAGAGAGAGAGAGAGAGAGATAAAAACAACTCAACCTCACTGAAGATAAATAAGCAGTCAGCGATGAAATAAGGATACGAAACTAATTGCAAGCAACAGGACAAAAAACTAAAATAAATAAGAAACGCTACACACATTGTGTAAATTAATTAGTCTTCACTGTGTTAATTATATCTATCTATCTATGATAGATATAATTAACATGTGTATTATGTATAGATTCTATACATATTATAAATAGATCATTATTATTGTTATTTATATTTGTATTTATTCTCATTAAAGTTACAAAAGTGATTTAGTCAAGAGCAGTGAGAGATTTTCTAGAAGTGTGCTATGATTAACATGAATGGCAGACAGAACGAATATTGGACAGCTTCCCCTTTAAGACCGAAGTCCGGATCCAATATAGCTAAGTTACTGTTACATATGCGTTTTCTCTTTCTGCCATTTACTCTCTCTTAAGACCCGATCGCTGTGTTTGAGGATACTTGCAAAGATGGGGATTCTGACACATATAAGTGTGTTTATGTAATTGTTCAAAGTCGGCGAAAAAGAAAAAGCTTGCTCCTCTCACACAGAAGGAGACAGCGCACGCATATAGGTCTGTTGTTTGAGTTTCAACTGCTTAAATTCGGTTGTTTTAAAACTGCAGTGCTTAAAAACGAGTGACCATGCTACAGATGTAGTCCCTCGTTTAGGAACGAGCTCCTCGTTTTGTCCTGGCTGGTCGTTCTCCACCTGCTTCTGTCCTCCCCTTCACGCCCGTGGTGGGCGGCGTATAAAGATCACTGTCACTCGAATGATGAAAAGGTATTACCGTAAACGATGTATTTTGCGACACCACGAAATAAACGATAGAACATAATATGAAACGATAGACTTTTTATTTCGTCCATCCGATATATATCGTCATATCGCACAGCCCTAACACACTGTATATCAAAGTTGGGTGGAAAAAAGTATTTTAACATAAAAAATGGCAAGTGCTGCTACAGTTGTACAGCACTATGGGCCACTTCTGCAGCTTTAGTATGTGCTTTATAAATGAAACCTGACTGGACTCAGGTGTGGTTTATATATCTTAATCACCATCTAGTCTATTGACATACAGACTTGATCCAAGGAAGAGCGGCACGTTAGCAGAGAAAGAGGCGCATGAGTTATGATAATGCTCCTGTAATTGATGCTAACAGGACAGGAGTGGCTTTGTGGTAAACACCATTAGGCGTTTGAATGACTTCCTGTCTGTAGGGATATGTGTGTGTGTGTGTGTGTGTGTGTGTGTGTGTGTGTGTGTGTGTGTGTGTGTGTGTGTGTGTGTGTGTGTGTGTGTGTGTGTGTGTGTGTGTGTGTGTGTGTGTGTGTGTGTTGCCGTCATGGGCGTTCTGTGTGCAGATGGGTGTTTCTTCAAGTGCAGGCACTTGATGCACTAGATTAGATTTTTTTTGTTTTTGTTATTTGAAGGCCTCATTAACTTGGTAACTTGTTACCATCCCTTAATTATGTTTTTTTTGTTGCTGGTTTTGAAATGGCCTTTATAATTTGTTTGTATTTTGGCCCAGATTTTAAATTAGCAATTCCAAAAGAGCGCCAATGGACGTTGAAATTTCTGCAGGTGATTTACTAACAACACGCAAATTAAAGAACACAGACACAACATCTAATTTACATATGGACTAACGCAATATACCAAGGGCAGCACAAATTAGAGCAGTCGTAAATAAAGAATAAAGAAATAGGTAAAGAAGCCATAGTAGACTGAAAAGAACCTGGAGGTCAAAAAATGCCAGAAGTTGCAAAAAAATTTAATAGACCTGGTATAGTGTGACTCCTAGTTGAGGGTTCCAAGTCATCTTTTATTTCCTGAAGCAAATTAATGTTTCCCATTACCACTCCCCCTTGTTTTGTTCTTGTAGAGTCCTCGTTTGTCTGAGTGTTGTCACCTGCCCCTCATGTCTCTGATCTCGTTTGTCTGAGTGTTGTCACCTGTCCCTCTCATTCTCTCCTTGTTTGTCTGAGTATTCTCACCTGTTCCTCATGTTCTCCTCTCCTTTATATTGTTCTCCCTTTCCCTCTTGTTTTGTCAGTTCATTATTCTAACCTGTTGTGCATATGTCAGCGTTTGCTAGCTCGTCTCCCCATTCTTTGTGCTACAGATTATTCCCTGCCAAGTTGTTAGTGTATTAAGTTTCTTGTCAGTCCCTAGTCTTGTCCTGTCCTGCAGGCTGAGCTGCCGGTCTTCTCCCTGAGTCTGCCACGCTGCTAGGCCTGAGCTGTGCCTGTGACATTACAAGTGTGGTGTGTGGAGTGTCAGGCCACCGCTGCTAACCGCCGGCCTCCAGCTTCGCTCCCTTCATGGCTCTCTGGTGGTCTGCCATCATGGACTGGACTCTCTGGCCATTCACCCATGCCTGCCTGTCTACAAGTCTTTCCCTGCCTATTGTTTGGACTGTGCTTACTCCCCTCCTCACCTTTTCTCATCTTGTCAGCAAAGTTTGTCTAATAAATCTGTTAACACTCACTCTGCATTCGAGTCCTCCCTCCAGATCCATGATAGAACAAACTGACCAGCACTGGACTCGGCAGAATGAGTATCAGGATCCTGCTAATGCTTAGGAGAGTCTGGCTCGCCATCGAGGTCTGGTTAACCTTCGCCAACAGGGCTGGGGTATAGGTGCCTTTACCCAGGTTTTCTGGACTATGTCAAGGGGGATTGATTCTGGTGATGCTACCCTCAAGGGAATCTTTAATGGCTGCTTGGATGATCCCCTGCCTAAGTGGGAGATGGATAACCTCAAGATTTTAGATTTCTGGGACTTCTCCAGGAATCTTGGTCATCGCATCCAGTGGGGAATGCCTCTTCCACCTCCTAGGCTAGCATGCAGCAACCACTCCGCCCCACTTCCCTTGTCAAGTCAAGACCTAGACACTCTTCTGAAGAAGGAAGAGGGTTCTCCAGTCTGCTGCATCCATTTATGACTCTGAAACCTTCCCAGTCACCCCTGAGTCTACTGAGATGACTAATGTTTCCCCTGAGCCAGTCAAGCCAACTGATGTCATCTCCCAGACATACAAGTCAGTACTAGTTATTTCCGAGTCTGTTGAATCAACCTCAGCTCTCCCAGAGATAGTCAAGAGTACTGCTGACCTTTCTATTCCAGTCAGACCCGTTCCAGTCACTCCTGAGTCAGTCAAGACCGTTCCAGTCACTCCAGATCCAGGCAAGCATGATGCAGTCCTTCTTGACCCAGTTAAGCCTGCTCCAGTCACTCCAGAGCCAGTCAACCCTGCTCCAGTCATTTACAAGATGGCCAAGCTAGTAGCTATCCAGTCAGTTCTAAGCCAGAGTCAACTTCTGTCATCCCCGAATCAGTCACCTTCACTACCTTTATCCAGGAGCAAGTTGTAAACCACAGTCATCACTCAGTCAATTAAGTTTGCTATCAGCGTTTTGGCCATGGAGGCCATTTTAGAGGCTCTCACTCAGTCCGTTATGGCCATGGAGACAATCTCCGAGCACCCCACTCGCCCAGTCACAGCCAAGGAGGTCGTTCCCAAGCAGCCCATTGTCATGGCCGCTGAGGCCTTTTCTGAATCTCTTGCCAGGTTAATCATGTCCCCAAGGGAGATTGTCGCCACCCTTACTCTGGCCACCAGGTATGAGATTCATGAAGGTGAGTCCGCTAGGGAGGAGGTTGTATCTAAATCAGCTCCAAATAGAGCGGTTCCCGAGCCCGCTGCAGAGAGAACTGTTCAAGAGCCTGCTCCAGAGAGAGCAGTCCCTGAACTTGCCATAGAGGAAGTTGTTCCTAAGCCCGCTCCAGTGAGAGTAGTTTCCTAATTCGCTGCAGAGTGAGCAGTTCCGAGTCCGCTATAAAGGTTGTTCCCAAGCCCGTTCCAAAGAGAGTAGTTCCCACGTCCGCTCCAGAGAGAGTAGTTCCCAAGTCCGTTCCATAGAGCATAGTTCCCAAGCCCACTCCAGAGAGAGCAGTTCCGAGTCCACTCCAGAGAGAGCAGTCCCAGTGTCGGCTCCAGCCCCTGAGTCCGCTCCAGTGTCGGAGTTTGGACTGGACTCTCTGGCCATTCACCCATGCCTGCCTGTCTACAAGTCTTTCCCTGCCTATTGTTTGTAATGTGCTCACTCCCCTCCTCACCTTCTCTCGTCTTGTCAGCAAGTTTGTCTAATAAATCTGTTAACACTCACTCTGCATTTGAGTCCTCCCTCCAGATCCCTGACACTGAAAGGGAAACTCCTACAAATGTATATTCAATAAAGTCAGGCAGAAAAACAACTGTCCACGCCTTTTCAGTGCTAATTTGTCACTGCGCGTCTTTAGTGAAATCTGACAGTACTATTTTAACGCCAAAAGACGGTTTGCGCTGGCACAAGCTGTTAGTAAAACTGGCACCTAAAGTGCACTTTATAATAATGTCAAATTTTAAGTGTTCAAATATGTCTTAAATCATCATGTTTTAATAATATTGTCATATATTCTAACATTAACTAGTATGTTATTTGTTATTACATGTATATTTTATTACATTTAAAAGTTAATATACATTGACATATGTATATTAACATATACAACAAATATTTTAGATGTACTAAATTGCAACTTCATTATTACAAAGGTGTAATACATATATATATATATATATATATATATATATATATTTAATACATACAATTTTTTATATTTTAGTTTACCATAAATGCTTTATTTAAAATTACACATAAAGAGCCTTACTTAAGTGTGTCAAAAATCACTCTCTTTGAGTAATTGCATTTAATATAAACTATATAAAATTTTCATTTACTTGCAATTAGCATAAAATTAAGTACCCAGACACATTACTTTAAGTTTGCACTTAAGTATATTATCTTATAGTAGATTATTTCTGTAATAAGTATTATTTTTAAATGTATGCTAAAGTGTACTTCTTTACACAATGTAACCAACAATAAAATAATGTAAAAAAAAAAAAGAAGTAAAAAATGTATTATACAAAACTGCTAATCTGTGTTTACACAAATTAGAATTAAGTTGTAGCTTAATTTCCTAATATTTTTGTTAGGAGGTTTTTGCTGAATCAGAAATTAATGTATGACTACAAATACACAAAGAGGTAGAGCAGGTGGTCGTGTGTGTGTGTGTGTGTGTGTGTGTGTGTGTGCTCCTCCATCATCAGACAATAGAGCACTCTCCCTTTCCTCCCACACGCTCTCAATACTGTAAACATTATAGCGTATGTCATAACAACAAGGGTACTGTATGTATTCATACAGATAATTTACAGAATTGGAAAATTATAGATTATTATTCTATCCTAGTAAAAAAAAAAAATATGCCATAATTTATTTAAAATACATTTATTTAATGCTAAGTATACTTCAAATCTATTAACATATTTATTGACATATCACTTAAGACTTACAGAAATAAAATTCTGATAAAAATTTATTTGGAATACTACTTGTGCACAATGCACATTTCTTAATATTAAGCCTAAAATATGTTTTAATTTTGTTTTAAAGGAAAACTCCACTTTTTTTGGAAATTGTCTCATTTTACAACTCCCCTAGAGTGAAACAGTTGAATTTTACAATTTTTGAATACATTCAGCCGATCTCCGGGTCTGGCGGTAGCACTTTTAGCTTAGCATAGATAATTGAATCGGATTAGACCATTAGCATCTCGCTCAAAAATGACTAAAGAGTTTTGATATTTTTCCTATTTAAAGCTTGACTCTTCTGTAGTTACATCGTGTACTAAGACCGACGGAAAATGAAAAGTTGCGATTTTCTAGGCCGATTTGACTAGGAACTATACTCTCATTCTGGTATAATAATCAAGGAATTTTGCTGCCGTACCATGGGTGCAGCAGGCGCAATTATATGACGCAGTGACTGAAAGTAGTCCCCAGCTACCAGAATGAGAGTATAGTTCCTAGCCATATTGGCCTAGAAAATCGTAACTTTTCATTTTCCGTCGGTCTTAGTACACGATCTAACTACAGAAGAGTCAAGATTTAAATAGGAAAAATATCTAAACTCTTTGGTAATTTTTGAGCGAGATGCTAATGGTCTATTCCGATTCAATTATCTATGCAAAGCTAAGCTAAAAGTGCTACCGCCAGACCCGTATATCGGCTAAAATGATTCAAAAATGGTAAAACTCACCAGTTTCACTCTAGGGGAGTTGTAAAATGAGCCTATTTCCAAAAAAAGTGGAGTGTTCCTTTAACTGTTAATGAGAATTGTATGCTCTTTGAATAATATCGGTCTTCAAAAGCAAGATATTTAAAGTGTACATGAAGCATACTGGCAATATTTCCACTTTAGCACAATCAAATATACTAAGTTCAGTATATCTCTAGCTGGACCTCAGCACTACTTCCGCACATTTAAAATGCATTTAGCACAAAATTAGTTGTTCTGATCCAGTTGTTACCAGTTTAGTACACTAAAAGTACAATTGCAGGGTATTTTTATTAAGCACATAAATATGTAAATATATTTGTAGTATATAGGCAGAAAATAAATGTCTTTCGAATACATTTTAGAATAGAGGCCTAGATTTCTTTCTTTTTTTCTCTCTCTAGGGTAGTTATTTCTACCTGCATTTTTTAGAACCTTAGTGTAAAGAAAATTTTAAGAATCTAAATAACTTTTTTTCACTATAATGAATCTTTTGTGGAATGGAAAGGTTCCGTGGATGTTAAAGGTTTTTCAATGAACCATCAGTGCCAGTAAAGACCCTTTATTTGGTTCTCGGCTAACACTCTGACCAGTATAGTGTGTGATTTAGTGCACTACATGAGCGCTGTTAAAATGGAAACTTCCCTGAGCGGACTGGATTCTGTTTTCCACCAGGAGATCTAATCAGCTTTTCCTGGGTTTGGGTTGACTAATTATTTCATTCTTTTTTCCTGTCTTTCTGTTTTTCTTGTTCCATAACGACTCGTATGGAAACATACCGCCTTCGGCTTTTCCAGCATTAGAATGGTTGTTTTGGTGTTTGCTGTAAGTTCTTCATTAGGGAATGTAATGAAGGCATATGATCTCATGGTTTCGAGTTTATACTGTGTTCAGATGGTCACTTGGAACATGAAACATCAAAGCAGAGTCTGCTGGTTTAATCATGGCCGTTATTTTTATATATTTTTTGCTACAAATTAAAACTCTTATTTGTTGCTGAAATTATGGAAATTACTTAAAAATGTGCTCCGAAAAGGACACCATAAAACTCCCAATAAACTTGAAAAAGCCAATATGTTTTCCATATACTGTAAAATAATAATAGAAAGCCAAAAGTGACCTAACAGTCAATTTATAAGAGTGGAAACAGGCCTGAAGCTTAATCGTATTAGCATTCTGGCATTTGCTCATTTAAAATGTTTTTCCAGTATTTAATTGTCTTTCTTATCTTTTTATTTGTTATTCTTACTATTTTTCATGCATTGTTATGGTATTTAAATTTAAACCAAATATTTGAGAATTATTTGTAATTATTCATAATTACTTCCCTTGTAAAAAAGTAATATATTTAAAATACATTTATTTCATGCTATACTAAGTTTAGTTCAAATCTATTAACATGCTTGCACTCGTTTCACTTTAGGCACAATAAAATATAATTCAGTATATCTTTATTTGGACTTCAGCACTACTTCCACACAATTAAAATGCATTAAGTACAAAATTGTTCCAGTTTAGACTTTAAGTATACCAGTTTAGTTTACCAAAAGTACAATTGCTGATTATTGTTAAGTATATTAATATGTAAATGGATTTGTAGACTTTGCATATATTTGTATACTTAGCATGAAATAAATGTATTTCAAATACATTTTAGTATATATATTTTTCACTAGGGATCCATTTATATTTTTTTAAATAAATTAATATTTTTATCCTGCATTTACTTGATCAGAAATACAGTAAAAACAGTAATATTGTGTAATATTATTACAATTTAAAATAGTTGTTTTCTGTGTGAATATATTATAATATTTAATTTATTTCTGTGATGCACAGCTGAATTTTCAGCATCATTACTCCGGTCTTCAGTGTCACATGATCCTTCAGAAATCATAATAATATACTGATTCACTATAAAAAAACATGTATACATATGTGTGTGTGTGTGTGTGCACGCGCGTGCGTGCATGTGTGTGTGTTTATGAGGACACTAATGTGTATAATGACATGGGTATGACAGGTATTACAAGGAGAAGGTGATTTATGAGGGCATTTTCAGTGTTCCCATAATTCAAAACGCTTATAAATCATACATAGTGAGTTTGTCTTGGGGGAAAGTAGAAATGCAGTCTCATGTGAGGGCTAAGTTTAGGTGTAGGGCAATAGCACATACAGTTTGTACAGTATAAAACCATTACGCCTATGGAGATACCCGTAAACCATAAAAATCAGCATGTGTGTGTGTGTGTGTGTGTGTGTATAGGCTATATAAGTATTTCTCCAATTTGAAGAGGGTATATATTTCTTTATATATATTTTTTTTCAATCGCACGCGCAGACACACTCCTCGTTGTCCTGTATAGTGCAGTGTGTAACCGACAGACAGTTGGTCGTTTGTCCCAGAGATAACCCCTGATGCCGGAGGAGATCTCTGGAGAGGGAGGGAGGGATGATGTTACACTGCCGAGTGTTTGCTGTCCCGCGGGGGGTTGTGTTATATATGACAGCTGTAGCAGACAGGAGCGGCTGAGGAAAGTGCCACTCCTCTTGCATGGATCCTCATGGATTTCTTTTTAAACACAAAATATGATTTTTCATGGCCCTTCAGACCTGAGACATCCCAGAGGTGTTGATTTTAACATGTTTAGCCCTCTCCAAATTGGAGATTTTTTTTCTCCAAATTCTGTGTTATTTGTATTTATTTATTTTCAAAATCAGTTATTTGTTTTTTGTTTTATTTTTTTGGATTCCATTTTTTTGTGTGACTTATAATAGATGGATTAAATTGTATTAAAATGTAATAAATTGAAATCATGAAACTTACAATATTAAACTGCAAGTTAATAAACGTTTAACAAAAAATGACGTTTAAAGGCCCTATGAAATGTTTTATTTTTTCTCAAAATCCGTTTTATTTTTACCAAATTCTGACTTCTATTAATTTTTGCAATTCCATTTTAATGGTTTCATTCAATTTTAATAATCAAAAGCGTCTCTAAATAAATAGATTTTATAAAAAAAATATATATATATAATTTTTTCATTTTTTTCCAGAAGTACTGTGTTGTGTATTTAAATTTTTTTGCTAAATAAAATCTGGTAAATAATTTGTATCTGATATTCCTTTAAAAATAATGTTTTAATAATAATTGTATTATTAGTAGTAATACTATCATTAAAATAGCACCCAGTGGTGGCAGGAGTCCAAGAGTGTAAAACTGAGAAAGGAATTTTAAATCAAATCAAACTATACTCAAGCGAATGGGCTTTTGAAAGAGCGTTAACAGATGAGTGTCTGCTTTCCTTGTCAGCAGTAATTCGAGTTCGTTTAATGGTGGTGGTAGCTGAATTCTACGGCCTGCTTTTCCTTCCACGGTTTGGCCTTCAGCTGCCGTTTCTCAGATTTAAGAGCGAAAGGATCCTGCCAGAGTGGAAAATATCTGTGCCACCTCTCCATAACTGCAGGAAAAATGAAGAAAAAAGTACAGTTTCTCAGGCCTTAGATAAAGTTCTGACAGTGTTTTCTTATTCATTTTTGTCAAATGAATTCATCTTGAGGAATTGAACTTGAGCTGACGTCATTCAACTAATATCAACATGTGGTTTAGTGATTTTATCTGATGATGAATCCTCAAAAATGTCCTCTTTTGTGTTCTTTGGGTCTGAAATGTCATCCTCTAACGATCTTTCGCTGTTGTTTTTGTAGTTGATAGGTTCGCTGGTTCTGGCTGTGGGCCTCTGGCTCAGACTTGATCCAAATACTGTGTCTCTTCTAGAAAAAGGTGGACCTGATACCTTCTTTATCGGTAAGTAATCATTGATCATATTTCACAATATTGCTCCAAGGCCTTAGTCTGATGATGCATGGGGCAACTTGTTTTGAGCAGTGTTGCTTGGGCACTTTTCCATTGAGAATGGGTAGCAAATTTCTATCTGTATACTTAGATCGGTCGTGGGCCCTGTGTCTCACCTGGTTGCCCACTGATGGCAACATTGCTGAAAAAGTTGCCCCTTGTATCATCAGCCTTACAGACAAAGTATGTCTAGTATGAACAGTATGTCTAATGTTGGCAGTGTTGCAGAGGGCAGCCTCCAGTTCTCCAAAAATACTGATTTACTTTTGTCTCTTAGCTTATTTATGTGCTGTGGGGCAAAATAAGTATGTGAGACTACACTGAAATTATGTGATTGAAACCCTAAAACAGGAAGATTTAAAAAAAAAAAGCAGTTTTAGAGTTTAGAAATAAAATAAGTTTTAGTGTTAACATAAACATAATGACTGTTAATGAATAACATAAAAAATATTAGTAAATCTAAAAGAACATTCATTATATTGTGTAACATATTTAAATAATCTTTCTAATTAGCAAATCTAAAATCATTTTAATTATAGTTGAGCTTATATGTCACCCTGGACCACAAAAGCAGTCTTAAGTCTCTGGGTATATTTGAAGCAATAGCCAAAAATACATTGTATGGATCAAAATTATCAATTTTTATTTTATGCCAAAAATCATTAGGATATTAAGTAAAGATCATGTTCCATTAATATATTTTGTAAATGTATTACCATATATATATATATATATATATACTTTTTGATTAGTAATATGCATTGCTAAGAACTTCATTTGGACAACTTTCTCGATTTTCTCAATATTTCGATTTTTTTGCACCCTCAGATTCTAGATTTTCAAATAGATGTATCTCGGCCGAATATTGTCCTGTCATAACAAACTACACATCAATGTAAAACTGAATTATTCAGCTTTCAGATTATGTATAAATCTCAATTTGGAAAAATTGACACTTAAGACTGGTTTTGTGGTCAGGCACATTATATATATATATATTATTTTATTTATTTTTTGTATTATTAATATTTTTTTACAAATATTTAGGTTTCTCGCTGTAGCCAAACAGGCAGGAAAAACATGGAATATTGTAGATTATAGTGATTTTCTCTATTATTATATTTTATAATTTTTATTATTATAGTTTTCTCTATTATTATTAAATTACTATATTTTCTATTATGTAACTTATTCATTATTATTATTAACTTTTCACACAAATTGTTATGCTTATAATATATTTTTAATAAAAAGTTATGTTAAAAATATGACAAAAACATTTAAAAAAATTAATGAAATTATAGTACTTTAATAATATGTATAATTATTATGAAACAATATATTATATTATATATTTAATGCATGTAAATAATTGTTTTATTATATATTTAAAAGTATATACAATTATATAAAAATAAATAGGATATTTTTATAGATTCTGCAGTTCTGCAGAGTATGAAAATAATAATAATAATAATAATAATGACACGCATTTCATTTAGTGCTTTCAGAGTTTTGGACTCCACTGTAGCCCTTAAAATAGCAATAAAGCAGCGTCAGACAGACCTATAGTGTTTATTGGTACTGGATGGAAACATCTGAGGCCACTCAGGGTGGCAAAGTTTCCACGGCCTTCTGCCCAGCTCGTGAGACACACTGAGTTCTTGTACATTTCAGAGGTTGGTGTTTCTGAAAACAGGAAGTGACATTTAAAGTTGTGCATACACGGAGGAAACCACAAGACTTCAGGTTTGCTGTAGCAACAGTTCAACCTGGGAGGAGAGAGAGAAACAAAAGGTCATGCGGTGCTATATCTGGATGCAGAGGAGGACAGAACTTCATGATGTCAGGAAATATTCTTATCCTCAGACAAGCTTGGTTTAGGCGCTGACATCATGACAGTTATCATCTTCCTCATCTCAGCCTGCAAACCACAGTCACATTTGCAGCACACACAGTCATGTTTTCCATAGTTAGATACAAACACAACCCACATACATTTATATTTATAGACTTACATAGTTCCACTATATATTTATATAATAAAAAGTATATGTATACAATTATTTAAAATGATGTCATACTGCATATACTGTATATGTAACAGACTTTAAAATATATTTTTTCAATAATTCAAATTCTCTTTTTAAATAATTCTATTATGCAGCTTATTTGAAATTGAAAAGTGAAAGGGACATACGACCAAGTATGTATGTGTGAATTTGTTGAATTCGAAGTGAATTTGTGTGTGAATGTGTTGCACGAGTTAGTGCACTCTCAGGGCTGGGTTGCGGCAGGAAGGGCATCTTGCGTAAACGTGCCAAACCGGTTAAGTGCGGATCACTCCGCTGTGGCAACCCCTGATAAAGGGAGCAAGCCGAAGAAAGAGAGAGTATTTATTATTATTACTAACTTTTTACTCAAATTGTTATACTGATTATATATTGTTTTAATTTAAAAAAGCTGTGTTATATCAGTATAAATTAAATAAAATAGGTTTTCATATATAAAAATATTTTATATTTTATTTATTTATTTACTCATTCTCAGGTCATCCAAGATGTAGATGACTTATTTCTTGAGTAGAACATAAAGAACATTCTTAGCTGAAACCGTGGTCTTTGGTAATTCATAAACTGTAAGTGTATGGCTACCGTCATCTTGGATGGCCTGAGGGTGAGTAAATTAACAGCAATTTTTTTTTTTTTGCGTGAACAAACCCTTTAACTTATTTCATTTCATTTTCTAAATATTAGGGGTTTTAAAAAGGTTGTGTTATATGCAATTACCCTTGTCAACATAATGTAATATTTGAATTATTATTATTATGTCAGAATACTTGAGTAATTTTAAATGGCCGTGAATGAAGAAAGATGTTTTTTGTTTGATTGTGAATAATTTATTTCTAGTATCTAGCAGGGGTTACTTACTCTCAGCCTCTGACATCACGCCCTCGGATTACTGGCTGAGCGTTTGATGCATATCGCACACAAAATTAGAAACACTTCAGGAGTGTTGAAGCCGTCATCGGATTGGTTGAATTCTACAGTACTTCCAGGAGACGTGTGTGTATCGTATTAGGGAAACAAAGATACCATGAAATGTGGTTGGTTGCTTTACCTGTCAGTCATATGGCTTCTTGGGCGGGTCTTGGCCATTCAAAGCAGCCAAGGTTCCCAGACCTTCTGCCGTCAGTCTGAAGGTCCGGCTTCGTGAGAATATGGTTATTTGGACCATGCTAACCAGCCAAACCTTAATCGTTTGGAATAAACCATCTGATAGTACTGACATTAACCAGTTCAGGCGTTCTTAGTCCTCTCCATCTACACACACATTTCACATGACTTTTACTGTAGATTACAGTCCGCAATGACAAAAGATTTGCTTCTCCACAGCTACTGTGGCAACGGTGTAAATATTATCAGCGTGTGACAAGAATGTTTTTACTCAAGAGGGAAGATAAAGGTTGTGTTCACTCTCTCTGTCACACTTTGTTTTCGTTCATCTCAGTTTTACTCTTTGTTTCCTAAATGCTTGAGGTAATGGTGAGAGTCTTTTCAGCATGAGGAAGTAACACTCTCTGCACAGAGGAAGTATATGTTCTGGGAAATCATTTTTTTTATCTGTTTTCTTCTATATTTAGTGGTGTTTGCGAAAAGAAGTATCACCATTGCTCATACTGAGAGCTAGCATTTTGAACAAAGTCCTAAACCTAAGCAGTATTAGTATTAAAATGCCTCTATTATGGGTTATGAAAGGTTCATATTTTGGTTTTGGGAGTCCCAAACAACAGGTTGATATGCATGCAAGGTCAAAAAACACTTTCATTTTCTTATAATATGCATTTATTTTTACCTTATTTGCTCAACGATTCAATTTTTCCAAACCCTTCCTTTGCATGACACTAATCTGCGGTGATTGGTCGATTTCATTTAAAGCAGTGTGTTGTGAGCTTTTTAATTTTCCAAAAGCAGCACCTAGTGGCAAAGAATGAATTTGCATTTTCATTCAGACCAACGCTAAAATTAAATTTCCCCAGGTCTGCGTGTGCAACAAGTGGGCGGGCAATATGCTAATGTTTCATGCTGACATCAACATGAAACGTTTGGGATTCTTTTTAAAAACGGCTTGTTTCAGAGTCAACTCCTTTCTTTTGAGAGACAATAACTTTATACACGGTGCACTTTCAGATATAAAACTTTGCAGGATGTTTTCATTCACTTAGAGCTGTTACACACTGCATGAAAGCTCATTTTCAAAAATCCATAATAGGGGCACTTTAAAGATATGAATGACACCACAAATCATGTGAAGTGTTTATGAGGGTGTGACTTTTATGAGGGAATCTAATGTTTATTCGAACAGCAGGGACTTTTCTCTGTTTGTGTCTAGTGATGGGGATTTTTAGTGACTCTGTTTTGCAGTGTATTTTGTTAATAATAATAATGGCGATAAGTAACAATAATGAGTGAGTAACTTAACATTTTTTTTTTTATATAAAAATTTGTTAAAAACTTTGAGATGCTGCTTAAGGAAAAATCTATTCAGTTTTCAACTATATTCCAAGTAGCCGATATTCAGTACCATTCATGGCTGGCAGTGACCTGTTTTCACTGCTATATTTTGAAAGCGAAGCTGTGATATGCCACTCTTAAGTCATGTTCAATGTTGATCTAGATCTCTTATTAGTCTTCAAAGCAACAGCAGAGAACCCTGTTTTCACAGAGATAGGATTGCAAAGGGGACAAATTCAACACCTTCTGATATCATGGGAACTTTCTCCACACAAGCAGAAATTCACAAAGTGTTTGATGGGAACTTTAATGCTCGATCATATCAGCATGAATCTTCTTCTGAAACTCATATCATCAGGTCAGCATGAATGGATACACAGTCGAACTGCACACTTTGTCAGGGATATTTCTGAAAATATAAACAGAAATTTAAACATACATGGGATCATGTCTTTTATTGTTATTTTCAAATTGTTATATTTCAAAATATTCCTTGCTAGTTTCCTAGTTTTTAATGAAACTGACTTGGTCTGCCAGATGTGAGCATGCAGCTAGGTTTAGTTGATTAAAAAAAATGCACTGAGATAAGCCAGCTTCATTAGAAATATTAAAACTGGCAAGCTCGTTCATGCCTGAGATAGCTTTGAATAAAACACTGGACAGCTGCAGAGCATGCTCATAAACACATGCAGTGTGATTGGCACTCAAGAGCGCAAATAAAGTCGTATTCAGTGGTCTTGCCTATGTAGTTTGAATCGATAACAACTTCAGCAAAATAGGGCTTAACTCGGTGATGCAAGCTTCGATGTATAATGCAGTCTCCACAGCCTTTCGGTGCGACATCTTCGATGAGCGCCTGCAATCCCACCCCGTTTTCCCTGCCAGGTCTGTGCAACGTCCGTGCAAATTCTAACGCAGTCTCCCATTTAATCCCCATGTCTACGAATCAATAATTTTAGGCTCACCGTTGCTCTTTTTGGATGAGAAAGTAGATCTTCAGTGACCTAAATCAACAAATCGCACTACGCTATTTAACAAACTGTCCTTGTTACTGATCAGTGGCATCGACTTGTAGCGCTTTCTTTTTCTCAATGAGCAGTGTCATCTGCAATATCGTGAATTCTCTTGACAATGCATTTGACACCATGGATAGTCTTAATTTCGCCACACGCCTCATCGCCATAACTCACTATCTATGGCTGCGGAAGGAATCAATCTTCTTGCAATAGTGTGAGATGCGATTGAGGCTAGGCAATTTTGTAAGCCAGTTGAGCTTTCGCTGTTGCGCGTAGTGTGCTTTTACAAACACATGCTGCCCATGATATTGATCTTTTCAAAAAACTCAAGTGGCTTTTGAACTAATTTGAGATGCATGGTCTCAATGTGTCTCCTAATTTTGTGGTTTCATGCTGTCAGCTGCCACGTTCGTTAAGGCATAGAGACACACAGAGGTCTGCCAACACATTAACAATGGGAAGCCGAGAAAAGCAATTTAAATGCTTCGTCAATTTTCTGTGCATTAGTTTTAATGACTGCCTGTCATGTTGACTTTATGCCTTATTTTCATTTACTTTAATACTCTATGCGTATGCTTAAGTACTGTTTTTTTATTCTTCTTTTTTTACTGTATGCAGTGCAGTGCTGTGCCACTGGCCACTGAGATTGTGTGACCTTAGACCATCTAAGAAATAACATTTTGTACATTTTAAAACGAACTGCATAAATCCAGTACAATTTGAGAGCAATCTCCCCCTTGTGACCAAACTAAACAGAATAAAAATAAATAATACAATTTAAAAAATGCTTTGAATTGTATCTAAAAGTGGACTCAAACTTCTTTTTAGTATCTCATTAGATTTCCACTGGTGTTTTTAGGAATCCAAACCATTTTAATAATTATTATAATTATTGTTATTATTATTATTATTTGTTGTTATTGTCTCTTAAGAAATAAATATATTAATATTATAACAACTTTAGCTTTAACGCAACTAATATCGTCATTTTACAACTGTAGTGTAAAGTTAAATTATACTACAGTTGTAAAATAGCAATACATCTTAATAAAATAAATTAACTTTTAAACTTTTTGGTGGAAAATTGCAGACCTTTACGTTTCTGTGACAACAGGTTTTCAAATGTAAAAAAATTCAGTCAATTGCTGTAATCATCTTTCCACAAGAAAAAAAACAGTCAACAGATTTCCGCACAACTGGAATTTTCAAAGTGACACATCCCTCACCCCTTTTTGCATGTATTAAATATTTGAAGTGTTTTGAAATGTCATGTTTTGTCTGTCAATAGCAATAAGCCATACTGCATGCTTTACCATATTTAATTTAGCAAAATCCCCCTGATTTTCCCAGCAGTTAAAGCATGAAATGTCTCTGTGTGTTCTGGCAGGAGTCTATATCCTCATCGCGGCCGGGGGTCTGGTGATGCTGGTGGGCTTCTTCGGCTGCTGTGGTGCCGTGAGGGAGTCTCAGTACCTTCTGGGAATGGTGAGTGTGATATACTTGATTATTGTATATTCTTGATATACTATGATTATTCACTGACAGTAAACTTGAGGACGTTAATGTTTTATTTAAAACATTCTGATTTGAGAATAGAAAAAAAGAAGACTCCTGGAATATTTATTTAAATAAAATACTGTTTGAAATCTAAACTAGATGTAAAAATGTCTCTCTTTCAGTTTTTCGCCTGTCTTCTGGTCATCTTTGGAGCAGAGGTTGCTGCAGGAGTGTTTGGTTTCCTCAACAAAGATGAGGTATTATACTGCAAAAATACCCAGTCATGTTGATTCAGAGTTAATTTGAAATAAAATCCATTTTTTATTCATTCGTTATTTTAGATCATTAAGGAAATAAAACAATTCTATGACGAATCAGCAGGAAACAATGGCAATAATGCAACTGTCCAGTCCTACCATGCTACTGTGAGTTTACACTATTACCTCATTTTTTTTGTGTCTCACTGTTGATTTCAACAGGAACAGTAAATATAAAGTGCAAAATATTAACAAATTCAATTGTCCTATAGAGATTACTAATAGTTTATGAATACAATGCTTATTTAGAAACGTCATATGCTTATTTAGTGTCTTCTAGTGTTTTATTTAAAATGTGTTATACTATTTATTAACATTTTGAATGTTAATTTAAGTTTGAATAATTTTGTTATATGATTTAGTTATTTCTATTTTTGTTTTATTTTTTTATAATTTTGAAACTTAATTCAATTAATTTCCAAGGCAATAATTTTTGTTTCAGCTCATTTCAGATTGACAGTATATTAATTACCAAAAACTACACAGTTTCAGTTATCACTAACAACACGGATATAAATATGTCAATTATATATTTGCCTAACCTTGTTATGAAAGATTTACATTTGTAACGCTTCCCATCTGCAGCTGAACTGCTGTGGCTCAACCAGTGTGTGTCCAGACGCCGTATCAAACCAGGTGAGAATGACTGAAGCGCAGATGAGGACCATTATTCACTAGGACACTAGTAGCGTATGTTTGGCACTTGTACAACTGTATAACACTTCAGTTAGTGTGACATCTGTTCAACTTGCATTGAAACTGAGTTGTTTAGGAAGACGTGTTACTGAGATGCATATTATCAATCAGTCAATAATCAATCTTTTTGAGTCTATGCAGACATGCCATGATGCCATTGAAGCATTTTTCAACAGTAAGCTCTTCATCGTGGGTTATGTCGGGATTGGAATCGCAGGAGTCATGGTAAATGCCGTTATGTCATTAACTGTAGTCAATTTAGTAGTTTTTTATCCTGATCATGTATAACTTTCAAACTTCATCATTTGAATACCTTTAAATACTTTTAACTTTAAAGCAAGGCTTTGTGAAGCCAACATCCTGAACATTTTCCTTGTTTTGGGTTACGTTTTTATCGTATATACGTTTTTTGTTGTGGCCCTATCTTATATCTATATATTTAAGAATATAAATTAATATACTTTTTGAATGGACTTATTAAAAATTTAATTCATTTTGCCATTTAAATGTTTTGGGTTTGTAAGATTTTTGGAGTGCTTTTGGAAGAATTATTTGATTTTTAAACTTATGTTAAGAAGTTTTGGAAATCTTATCAAGGCTGCATTTATTTAAACTCAAAAATACAGTAAAAACATCTATATCATATATTTAGTACTATTGTTTTGGGTTTGTAAAATAGCATTACAATTTAAAAAATATTATATTTTAATACATTATTATGATCAAATAATATAATAATATATATTCCTGTAAGTTAAAGGTGTATTTACAGTATCATTACTCCAGTCTTCAGTGTAATATGATCCTTTGGAAATCATTTATGATTTGCTACTCAAGAAAAATGTATGACTATTTATGATAAAAGGATGAAAACAGTTGTGCTGCCCCATATTTTAGTTTAAAAAAAAACATGAAACATTTTTTCTGTATTCTCTGATGAAGTTTAAAAGAACAGCATTTATTTAAAAAGAGAAATAGTTTGTTACATTATAAATGTCTTTATTATCACTTTTGTTATCACCTTTATTATCACTTTTATTGTCACCTTGCTGGAAAAAAAAAAGTATACATTTATTTAAAAAAAGATTCTTACTGATCCCAAATGGTGTTGCATATTTTAATAATACAACCTGAATTCCGGAAATGTTGGGACATTTTTTTATTTGAATTAAATGAAAACTAAAAGACTTTCAAATCACATGAGCCAATATTTTATTCACAATAGAACATAGAGAACATAACAAATGATTAAACTAATAAATTGTACAATGTTATGCACAAAATGAGCTCATTTTAAATGTGATACCTGCTATAGGTCTCAAAATAGTTGGGAAGGGGGTTATGTTTACCATGGTGTAGCATCACCTCTTCTTTTCAAAACAGTTTGAAGACGTCTGGGCATCGAGGTTATGAGTTTCTGGAGTTTTGCTGTTGGAATTTGGTCCCATTCTTGCCTGATACAGGTTTCCACCTGCTGAAGAGTTTGTGGTCGTCTTTGAAGTATTTTTAGTTAAAAAATGCGCCAAATATTCTCTATAGGTGAAATATCTGGACTGCAGGCAGATAATTCAGCACCCGGACTCTTCTACTACAAAGCCATGCTGTTGTAATAGCTGCAGTATGTGGTTTTGCATTGTCCTGCTGAAACACGTTGTCTGGAGGGGAGCATATGTTGCTCTAAAACCTTTATATACCTTTCAGCATTCATAGTGCCTTTCAAAACTTGCTAGCTGCCCATACCGTATGCGCTTATGCACCCCCATACCATCAGAGATTCTGGCTTTTGAACTGAACGCTGATAACATGCTGGAAGGTCTCCCTCCTCTTTAGCCCAGAGGACACAGTGTCCGTGATTTCCAACAAGAATGTCAAATTTCTACTCGTCTGACCATAGAACACTTTTCAACTTTGAAACAGTCCATTTTAAATGAGCCTTGCCCCACAGGACACTACGGCGCTTCTGGACCATGTTCACATATGGCTTTCTTTGTGCATGATAGAGCTTTAGTTGGCATCTGAAGATGGCACGGCAGATTTGTTTACCAACAGTGGTTTCTGGAAGTATTCCTGGGCCCATTTAGTAATGTCAATGACAGAATCATGCTGATGAGTGATGCAGTGTCGTCTGAGGGCCTGAAGACATGGGCATCCAACAAAGGTCTTCAGCCTTGTCCCTTATGCAGAGATTTCTCCAGTTTCTCTCTGCATCTTTTGCTGAAGAGACCGAACCCGACTGTTATGCATTGATGGGTTAAATGCTGTAGATGAGATTTAAGTTGTTGTATTTGTTGTTGTTGATGTTATGCCTTTGCAATTTGACGTTGAGGAACATTGTTTTTCAAGTATTCCACAATCTTGTACGCACTTTTCACAGATTGGAAAGCCTCTGCCTATCTTTACTTCTGAGAGACTCTGCCTCTCTAAGACACCTTTTATATTTGATCATGTTACAGACCTGATGTCAGTTAACTTAATTAGTTGCTAGATGTTCTCCCAGCTGAATCTTTTCCAAATGTCTTGCTTTTTCAGCCCTTTGTTGCCCCCGTGCCAACTTTTTGGAAATTTGAAATGAGCTCATTTAGTGGATAAAAGTGTAACATTTCTCTGTTTAAACATGTGTTATGTTCTCTATGTTTTATTGTGAATAAAATATTGACTCATGTGATTTCAATGTATTTTTGTTTTCGTTTTCTTCCAATTTAATAAACGTCCCAACATTTACGGAATTCAGGTTGTAATAATAATAACTGTGGAATTTAATCCACAATTATTTATCATGGAATAAATAATTGTGGATTAAAAAGGAAGCAAAAAGGATCAATTATAATTTAATGCGTAACATCTACTCTTTTTACAGATTATTGGCATGATCTTCAGTATGGTCTTATGCTGTGCAATCCGAAACAGTAGGGAGGTGATCTAACACAGTCTTCCTCACCTGGACATGACCTTTCACCGTTGACACTTAACCTTTGCTGGACTTGCATATACAAAAGTAATATTCCAACCAAGCTCAGGGTGTTATTCTGCCACTCAGGAGCCAAAAAAAACTCCACTTTCATAATCCTGTACACCTCAACCAACCAATGGTTAGTCCAGCCTAGTTGTTTAAACTCTATCAAATTGCTGGATTGTCTTTACTTAATGCTTGCTGGTTGGGTGCAGAGCTGGATCTTCCAAATGCGAGTTGTTAAATTCGTTTTAATATAATTTAGATTTAAAGTCAGTTCTAGTGCTAAAGTCAGTTCTAGTGCACATTGATCAGCTCTTTCTGCGAGAGTTTGCCGATTTATGTATTGATGCTATTCCAGGCTGTTGCTGCGTGGCTTCCCATGTCAGATACAAATATTGTGTAATGTGATGCCAGGGGTTCCCATGGGCCAAACCCATGGCCACTGGAAAGGGTGAGAAGAAGACCCACAGATCTCTTTCCCTTTACGTTTGTACACAAACAAAGTAGTCTTCTACATCACCGATATATTCCAAACGCAAACAAATGCTTACCAAAGGATCAGAATGACATGCACAAGAAGCTCACATGTTGGTGATCTTCAGAAGAGTCCTTGTATCCATATCGTCCAGTATATATTTCTTTAATAGAAAATTAAAGTTCTATAATAATTTACTCACCCTCATGTTATTCCAAACCTGTATGTATTGAAGCCTGTTTTTGTCACTGAATAAAAAAATGTAAAAGATAATTGCGACTTTTTATCTCAGAATTGCCTTATACAAACTCGCAATTCAGATTTTTTTTCTCTGAAGTCAGAATTGTGTGATATAAACCTCGCAATTGCGAGTTAAGTCAGAATTGTCACAATTCTGAGAACATATCAGTCTTTTTTTCTTGCAATTGCGAGTTTATATGAGAATAAATTGTCAGTATTGAAAGTTTATTTCTTAAAATTCTGAGAATAAATTGTGAGAATTGAGAGTTTATATCTCACAATTCTGACTTGTTGTCAGAATTGTGAGATGTAAACTCGCAATTGCAAAAAAAAAAATCAGAATTGCAAGATAAAACGTCGCATTAACCTTTTTTATTCAGTATCGGAAACGGGCTTCCATATGTATGAGTTCCTTTGAACACAAAAAATGTATTTTGAAGAATGTTGTAACCAAACAGTTGACAATAGCCCTTGGCTTCCAAAATATGGAGAGAAATACTATGGAAGTCAATGGCTACCGTTAACTATAAGGTTACCAACATTCTTCAAAATATATTCTTTCTTTGTTGAACAGTTGAAAGGAACTCATACAGGTTTGGAACAACTCTAGGGTGATTTTTAGCTGAACTGTACCTTTAAGTCTTGCTTCCGTTCTGAATTTTTCTATGTCCTTTCCATGTCAGGAAAGGCACACTAACACATATTCCCAGCTCTGCTTTTCTTGCGTTTGAACTCACGCTAACACCGATGATCGGGTTTCTGTTATGCTGTAGCCGGGCTCATCTGAAGCCCCACTGATAACGGTACAGCCCGGTATTTTCTGGCATGATGGATCCAAATCTTCTCATTCTCAAGCTGGATCTTATGGTGTAGAGTTTCCTGCTTATTTCACACATGTAGCCAAGTAAAGACTCTGAAGATCCACTGACACTGTCTTGTGCCTTCTACCGTCTATAATTGGTTGCATCCAACCATCTGCGCTGTGAATACGAAACGGATCAGACATGAACAACATCCAAATCATTTGCCTTATTTATTTAACAATTGAGGATGTTTCAAGCAGTGTCCTTAAGTGGAGTTATTTGAAGAAGAGTTGGTTACACTTTATTTTAAGGTGTCCTTGTTACAGTGTAATTATACATTTCAGTACTGAGTAATATTAATTAACTCCATGTACTTACTATATGGCTAGGGTTAGGATTATGGTTTGGCTTAGGGTTACTTGCATGTAATTATTTATAATTTGTTGCTGTTATTATAATAGTAAGTAATTATTATAATTTTTGTGTATTTAATAGTAAGTACATGTACCGTGTTACTGAAGAGTTGTTATTTTATTTCAACATGCATTTATATAAATTGCATGAATAATTATAAATGCATTGGTTGACTTTTAAATAATTGGGAGACCGTCCATGTGAATTCATTTGTACACACATCCTCTTATTTAATTAGTGAGTTTCTTTTTTTAGTTAGTGTTTTTTGTGATTGTATTGGAAAGGATGGTGAAGTTGAGACAGGAAGTAATGCGAGAGGGAAACAAGATCAGGAAAGGAACTCAGGTCACTCAAAGCACATCTGTGCCATGTGTCATGTTTTGAGGTTTAAATTGGATTTTGTTTCTCAGATTTTCAATGAGGTCTCGCACTATTGAACCCCACATTTTTAACCTACATTTCTGGTATTGGACAAAAGAATTGTCACCTGTTCTTCGACTTCAAATGATCAAATCCGCAGGATTCTGAAATGAACACAAGTATCTACAATTTGTAAAGAATCAAATTTTCCACATACTGAACTGAATTGAAACTGGCTTAGTCCAGATGTACTTACAGTCTCAACACACATGGTTTATTGTCAATAGTGTAGCAATGCATCAAGTGCAGCTCTCACAGAAGTCACTTTCAAACCAAAGCTTTCTGTTGGTCAGAGTGGAAAATTCACATGACCAACTTGATCATAAGCAAAATCTATGTGGAGAACTTAGTCGCCTTCACCCGAACATGCAGATTCCTATTGAAAGGACTGTATTTTGCCTGTAAAATTTCACCGAGCAACAGTAAATGTGAGTGTATCTTCCATCTTATATTCTGTGTACATATCTTTGAGAGTTTCATAAGTTGTCATTTTAGTTGTAGCGATCATGGTGATCTGTATTGTGAAGCTAATATGTATAGAAGCAGTTTTGGCCAGTGTACAGAAACATTTTTGTTTCATATTATGCATTTGAAAGTGCCTCTTTTATTTAACTGAAAAGACAACATTGTATATGGTTGAATTTTTATTTAATAATTTTAATTTTTTTAATTTTATGAAAGCAGCCGTTGGTTGGTCAGATATATTTCTGCTGGTGCATCACTGCTGAAGTTTCTCAAGTTGAAGTGGCATTAGAGTAGCGATTAGAATACGTCATAATCGATGCTAACAGAGTGAAGCAAGTGTTCCGTTCACATTCAATGCTAATGTAGATCTGTCCTCATACCCAAAAGCAACCCTGTTCAGACTGTAAAATAACTAGATGGAGCATGTAGTGTGGCTTTCGAGTAGAGGCTCTGTAGTAAACTATTTTTAGTGTTGAGATTTTTTTTGTACTGTAAACGTAACACTGCAGTCTTTTGATGTTAGTGTTCATAATTTGTGTTTAATTCATTTTCTGGAAAACAAGTTCAAACAGCATTCAAGTCTCTCAGGAACACTGCAGCACGAGAACAAATAAACTTGTTTGAAGTTTCTGATTTGTGTGTTTTTGACGATTTCTCGTGTTCATGTTACCGGTGTGTGTGTGTGTGTGTGTGTGTGTGTGTGTGTGTGTGTGTGTGTGGTGTTGTGTGTGTGTGTGTGTGTGTGTGTGTGTGTGTGTGTGTGTGTGTGTTGTGTGTGTGTGTGTGTGTGTGTGTGTGTGTGTGTGTGTGTGTGTGTGTGTGTGTGTGTGTGTGTGTGTGTGTGTGTGTGTGTGTGTGTGTGTGTGAATACCCACACAGTGTGAAATTGGCACCAGCTTGGCAGTAGGTATAGAGTAAAGCTTCTGTTGCTCAATTTTAAATATAGATCATGGCAATTTGTCAGGTTATTTAGGCCCACCAAGTAGAGTTTGCCAATACCTCAGTAAATCTTTCTGAGAAATAATTAATTAAAACATTAAAAACTGTAGTTGTTTTGATATTAAACTATTTGTTTCAAAATTTCACATTTAAGCTTAAGAAATGTATTCATTTTTGAAAAATATTTTGTTACCCATTGTATTCCTTGCTACACGAGCACCGAAGTCAAATGGAAATGCCACTTTCGATTTGAAACATTTTATTTTATTTTTGTTTGTAATTTAATTCTTTGTTAATACATTACAGTCACCCTGGCAACTTCACTGCTTCATAGCAGGACTTCATTTTGTCTTGTGTTTCTGGCATGAAATGCACGTCAGTGCATGCTATGCAGGAAGCACTAGGGCAGAATCAGGCTAAAGTTTCAGCTGCAGTGCACAGTTTGCACTTTTCACCAACACAGATGTGTTCTTAGTTAACACTCACCAAGCACTTTAGATGGCTGCATATTAATGAGTTTTCTTTACTGTATCTCATGCTTTATTCAAATCTTTAACTTTGTAATGTTGTATTAAAACACACATAATTGAATACATGGTATTACACACTGTACAAACCTTTATTCTGGTTTTGGGCTATTTTGAGCTAAAAAATTGAAGCAAATGTTATACTTCAATACTGATAATCTCCAAGGATGCAGTTTGTCTATAGACTTGAGTAGAACTACCAACTGAACAAATTTTGCCTAAACTTAATTCTGAGTTAGTCTTGTTTGGTAGATTTGTTTTTTATTCACATATCTTAACACCACCATACTTACAAAGCAGATCAGTCATCTTTAAATACTTTGCACTAATCTTAAAATCGTTTGTAAATGTATTGTGTTCTTTGTATTCCTATTGTAAATCATTGCCACATTTATTAGACATGTTAATAGACAATAGCTTATCCAAAAATGTCATTATTTTGTGTCATTCCACATTTTAAAAAGAACTTTCAAGAAACTTCTGAGATGTATTTGCACATGCTAACAACAAAATTAGGAACATTGGTGGAATTAAAATTAAATGTCAAAGTGTAACCACACTCAAATACTCAGTTTCTGGAATGGTTCAAGATGTTTACACAGACTCTTAAGTATGACAATTGAACAAGGTTGGGTTGAACAGAATGTCTTTTAATTCTGTGAATGTAAAACCTCACTTCAGCAGGAATCAAACATCCTGTCTCTGCGTGTGTCTCTTCAGAGTCATGTATATTGTATAACAATGTCCTTATAGGTATGTCTCCATGCTGATGTCCACATTAATCAGCAGTGCCTCCGTTATATTATGCATATATACAGAACTTCACAAGAAAGGTAGGACAGTACTGTTAACGTTGGACATATGTATAAAAATGTCTGGCCCTTTGAGTGCACAAATCATGGCTGTACGCTTTCAAATCAACCCTCACTGAGGATAAACCTGACTTTTCTGACCATACATTTCCAAAAGAAAAAGAAACGTTATCATGTGAAATGATATAGCTTAGGAGTTTTCCAAATTACTGTAATGATAGATTTGGGTTATATGCTTTTGTATGACCCATATTTGAACGAATTTATACCTTTTTTTCTGAGAGTGTATTATGTCAATCTCATACAAATTATTATATGTTTTGTATGACAAATTATGCCATGAGAGCAGGTTGGTTCTCGGATGATTAGTTGCACCATAGCTATGTTGGTCTTCAAAGTTTAATTCAGGTGGTTTCGTAACTTAAACAGAGTAAAGGTTGAATGGGGTTTGACCTAAGAGAAACTCTCCAACACCGATGAAGTAAACCACTTGAGCAATTCCGAAGAGTGGAGCAATGACCAGCGCCCTGCAGCCGGCACCCTTCAAAAAAGCACTTGGCCCTTCTTTGCGCATTATCTTTCTGTAGGAACAAAAGAGCAGGATCAACATTAATACAGCCGAAAAATAAAATTGCATTAATGGTTACTGATTCTTTTTCCCAGAATGTCCATTAACCAGGTTGCTTTACCTGATGCAGTCTGCCACACCATTGTAGCTGTCTTCGTTTGCACTTTTATTGAGTGACTGCAGCCGGGTTTTCACGACTGGATAGAGATGGGATCAACTTTAGTCTTTGCACATTCACTAACATTTACTCAAATACTTGAAGACTCACCGTCACAAGGACTGACTGCCACAGCCGCTGTACATCCAGCCACACAGCCCGAAATAAAAGACCAGTAAAAAGGCACATTGTCATCCTCAGATGTCTTTCCCAGCTTGTTGATGTGGGCAAACAATGGAAAGTAAATCATAGAGAAAGGGATGTCCCTGTAAGAAGACCCAAGGTCTGTTTTACTAATGTACCGAGAGATAACTTGCCCAAGTTGGACGTTCCTGGATCAGCATTCTTTGTCAAATGTATCTAGTAAAACAAATATAGCCCTGATCCCCCCCTACCTACCCCAAAAATCTGAAAGCATTGATAGGCTATTAAGAAAGTTGTTCAAAACTCTAACTCTGCCATAACCTGACTCAAAAAATTGTTGATGGCAATATTGTTCCAGGACCAACAAGGATGTTGATCAAGGGGCAAGTCCAACTTAGGTTAATCATGCTACACCAGGGGTGTCCATTCCTGCTCCTGGAGGGCCACCTTCCAGAAGAGTTTAGCTCCAGCCATAATTAAACACACTTGAACCAGGTCTTCAGGATCACTAGAAACTTCCAGGCCGATGTGTTAGAGCAAACTCTGTAGGAAAGTGGCCCTCAAGGAGCATGATTGGACACACCTGATTTACAACCAATATTTACTTTTGGTATCTATGTGGTACTTGAACTTGATTGAGCAAGTGGATTGAATTTAGAATGCATTGCCCTAACATTTACCTTCAAGGATAGAGTCGTACCTCATGAGGGTTGCTCCTAGTCCTTTATAAAGTCCCTGGATTCCCTTTGTGCGAAGCAGTTCCTGGGCAATCTGTATGGCTGACACTTTCCTGATTGAAGACACAGGACCCACACTGTACGAACAGTTCAGGACCGGACTGGCTGATCCAAGTTTCACAGTGTGGAGCACGGGTAACTTCCTCTGCTGGGCCACTGAATGTAAAAGATGACAAAGCCTGTCAAGTAACTTCCTGCATAAAATAAACTTTACAAGTCTACTAAATCAGTGTTCTCAACTCTGATCCTGGGGCCACACCGTTTTGCACATTTCATATGTTTCTCTTATCTGGCAGACTCAGTTCAGTTCATAAAGCTCTCTCTCTTAAAGAGCTGATGATCTATATCAAGTGCGTTAAATATGGAAGACATACAAAATTGGTACTGCAGTTGAGAACCACTGGCTTAAATCATACAAAGTTTTTTGGGGAGCTTTTAACAAGTTTTAAATACAAGAAAGACATGAAGTACAGGAGGAAATATTCACTGATTTGATGGTTGATAACATAATTGTAGATTAATCATGATAGAAGTTGAACCTGGGTCAGTATTTATGCCTCACCAAGTCGCCCTGCATCCTGAAGCTGGATCTTGAGCATTTCCATCGGGGTCGTGACAATGACCTGACACATCCCTGCTCCACAGCCAGCCAGCATTTCCTGAAACACGCTCAGCTTGAGTCTGAAACACAGGTGAGGATCATTCAACTCTTTTATTTAATATGTATTGCACATTATACAATTTATTGATAGAAGTGGAGGGAACATACTCTCCCCTACTGAGCCGTTGACGGAAGAAATCATTGGCGGCCAGTTTGATGGCTTTCTCAGGAGTCACCAGTGTCAGGTTGACTGCTGCCCCTGTAGGACAAAAACTGATCAGTTGATCTATGGAAACTTTTGGTAAGTTCGAATTTTTGGGAGGAAATTCCTGCTTTGGATAATCAAATTTTTCCTGACACAGAAGCAATACAATAAAGACATTTGTATTTGTTTGCAAATGTAGAACTTTGCAAACTATATCAAATATCTAAAAGTAAGTCATAGGAACCAACACCCATTTTAGTCAAAATGCTTTGGATCAGCGTCTCTCGCTAGTATGTAAATGTCGTAAAGTGCTGACATGCAAGTTATGTTGTATCATGAAGATGTCCTCAGGGGCTTTACATTTTAGGAAGGTCAAATCTGTCAAATTGCTAAAACTACTCACCTCTGTACATTCCAAAGTATCCCTCAGATCGAACGGTCTTTATCAGACAGTCCATCCTAATCAAAATAATAATATAGTATTAAACTGAGTTAAATCTATAGAATGAATTCTGAACAAGCCGCACCCTTTTCATTAATCCATAGTTTTCTGAAAAAGAAAAACGAGTTTCAAGCCTCCATGACAGGTCATTATCTCACTGACTCCAGGGAACTCTCTATCTAAGAAAATGCTGTCTTGTTTATGGTTAACTGAACTTTAAAGTGAGTCTTTTTTGCTTTTCATTTAAATTAACATCAACTCAATTTTACAAATGTGGAATGCAAACATACATGTTTTTGTAAACCCGTTGGCTTCCTCTTTGGTTCTGGAGTCTTGTCTTGGCAAGATCTATAGGAAACACACAGGTAACCCCCACCAGTCCAGCAACTCCACCATTGATGAGTTTGGCAGGGAGGCTTGGGAGACACATAAGAGAGCAAATGTATGAATCAATAACTCAAAAAAGCATTGTCGTTGTATTCTAATGAATTAATTCATTGCTACCCAGTCCCTCCATTTAACAGTGATACAAAATCAAGGCATTGCTTTTAATTTATAGAAGAAAAGGTCAAAAGAGGCAAGGCAATATCAAGTTGACACATTCATTTAACTGCAACACTTCCCAGTCAATATACCACAGTCCCAGTGTGTATAAGAGTTAAACTGATCAACAATATAGCAGCATCAAAGGGGTTTAATTGACTACAACACACAACGAACAGTGGTTCTGGTTCATACCTGATTTGTTGTTGAGCCATGGTGAGAGGTTTGTGGTTTGGTCTGAGGACTGAGGTAGACAGAGGCGCAGTCACTGTGCAAAGCAGCAGAGAGGGGTTATATACGGTAACCCCTCCCAGAAGCCTCAGGCAACACCGGTCGTGCACTCCCTCGACGTATGTCTCCACTGTGACTGACTGCACAGCCAACCAGAGGAGCAGGATCTTCTTACAGTAAGCATGCAATGAGACACACTACTGCATGCACACTTGTATGCGTGTTTAGAGATTTTAGATGAGCACATTTAAATGCATTAATACGTTTTAGATTAAGTCTTTGGGGAAAAGGACATGTTATGTTTTTAAAGAATGTTGGATTTCTTCCTAAACAGGCTCTTACATGAATAGAATGTTCTACACGAATGACTCTAAATTATTATTTTCTTTATGAATTTACTACTTAAAAAAAAAAATCTGCTTCACTGTTGCAAAAACTTTTACTAAGCAGTATGTGAGAAGTCACATGTTAATGATGCTTTTATATTCTACAGTATTTTATATACTTCATCTTTTATTGAGCAGAAATGTTAAAATGTTAACATATGATATTTATTGTGCACAAATTTATTTTAAAGCTTTAACTTTCATTTATGTGATTTACATAAAACAATGATTTTATTAATTCACTTGATTATGATTGTGGTTTTGTGAAGCACTGTTTCTGTTACTTGTTGTAAAACCATAAAGGAACAGTGATCATATTTGAACCAGAAACAGGTGTATTTTTTATAAATGGTAATATAATAGTATAATATAAATATAAACAGCACTGAACTAAATAGAAGGTTACTGTTCCTGGATGGCCACGGGTGTACTATATATCGATTCTCTCCTAGAATCAAATATCATTGTGCCCTTCATCAAGACACTTTAACCAATTTAATCTAATT
The DNA here is from genome assembly GCA_027422405.1 of Ptychobarbus kaznakovi. Lineage (NCBI taxonomy): Eukaryota > Metazoa > Chordata > Actinopteri > Cypriniformes > Cyprinidae > Ptychobarbus > Ptychobarbus kaznakovi. Next base: position 62,372 of record JAPDDN010000059.1, read on the forward strand.
ATATATACACCGAAAATAAATATTCCATAAACCACTAGAAATGAAAGCAATGAAAGTCAATATAATACATTGTAGATTTAAATGACAGCGTTTGACTCTCCATCACACTCTCTTTAATGTATATATTAGAGATTCATGTTTGTTTATTTGTAAAGGTACGTGCACCATTTTAAGTAGGCTAAAATGTGAAATGTCTGATTGTGGGTAAAATAGGGCTGTTACACTAAACATTCATATTAGTGAAAACATACATTCAATAAAATTTAGGCTATAGTGCATGCACAAGACTTTTAGAAATGTTGACTGAAATACAATTTAACTTTAACCAAATTATATTATTCGTAAAATGTTATGATATATTTTTTTGTATAGCAAAATTAAAATCACATTGATTGAAACAACATTGTCAATATGGCAAGTTGGACAACTAAAGTACATTAAATTACATATTAAAAAATGTATGAAAACTTCTTAAAAGTACAGTAATACATTTGAAAAAATAGCACAGGTTTGAGGGGGGCAATTCTTGACATTTGCTAAAAGCTAAATGTGATTTTGCACAAAATGGCTGCGGTTTGTTATCTCACTGTTCACTATACGCCTTGTTTGCTCCACACTTTCAATTATTTCACCAAAGAACCTTTAATGTGACTCAAAAAAGCTGTTACTTAAGACTAACCTTGATACGTCCTGAAAGAGGATGTTAAACAGTTCTAGATTGTATTTATTTGGGGGGGGGGGGGGTATCCACTGTTACAAGTCCTTCCTTCAATCCTTTGCACTGAGAAACTATAATGCTATGTTTTGACCATATAATAGATAGAGATTTGTATCTGTTCTGCTTTTTAACTGTAGCCTACTGAATCATATACATATTGTAAAAACAGATTGTGATAGTTATGAATTAAAACTCATTTTGTTTCAGAAAACCCAAATGTATATGCAATTTTCATAATATGGCAAAGTCAGACCAAATTTGATCATAAATGTTTATTTTTCAGTTTTCACAACATTATGTATATACTTTGCTGATGTCATAATAAAACGTTGTAAGTCATCATCATCAATTAGCAACAGTTTCAAATACATTTTTTTGCCAAATTGTCCTATTTTGTTTCTGAAACACATGCAAACACACATAATCGACAAAATGTGCAATTTATATGTAAATATATTCTACAAGCCTCATTTTTTAATTTCTCTCATACATTAAAGATCAAAGGTAAGAATGTTTTATTGTTATTGTGGAGATTTATATTTGTAGATAAGCTTTCGGTGCTCTGGTAATCGTATTTTTTTCTCAGTCTAATAAAAAGGAAGCCTTTCCTTGTAAAAAAAATAAATAAATAAAAAGTAGTGAATGATATTATGAGCTACGGTAAATTAGACTTAATGCAGACATGTATAGTGAAAACGATACAGACAGGAGAACCACAACAAAGACCGTCTCTCACCCGCAAGACATTACAGCTGAGTTTTGTATGTGTGTGTGTGTGTATATATATATATATATATATATATATTATATATACAACATAGTTACAAAACCAACCATATTGAATTTCGAAACGCTTTCTAATAAAACACAAAGAGGAAAACGAAGGTGGTCAGAAGGAAATCTTCAGACGGCACGCAGCTGCTCGGAGCACTTGCTGGGAGTGTGTTTTGGATTGTACACACACTCGTTCTTGGTCGTGTTGCATTTTGTGCAGCGGCACCGGCGTGCCACCGGATAAAAGAAGAGCGGGTCGATGTGGACGGGACAGCCGGGCATCTCAGCAGAATGATAGACCAGGGAACGGTGCATGCATCCTCTCTGGATCAGGAAACGCTTGCCCACAAAGCCCTGCACGTTTGTGTCCTGTCACATACACAACATACACACTATAGCTTTCAAATATATGACATTCACATATAATATACTTCATCGAATATGAAGCTAAATAGTATTTGACTAAACACTGTTTATTTATATTTTTACTAATTATTGTTTCTTATGTAGTAAGATATACAGTGTATATTTCTTATTATATTGATTTCTCTGAAATCAATGACAAAACATGCCTTGAAAAAATCCAAGATAATAAAATCATTAACTCAAAATACAAATATATATATATGTATATATATATATATATATATATATATATATATATATAATGCACAGTATGTTTAATATGAAGATTGTATATATATAAATGAAGATTGCATGTGATATTATTGCTGATTTCACATGTCATCTTCTGATATTTTGATTCATAAGCAATATGGACGAAATAGGCTATAAAATGGCTAATGAAAGATAACTCTTCTTCTTTTTGGTGTTTCATGTATATGCCATGTTTTATGCCTCAAAACAAGTCATTTATGAATACTATTGTCTCATTTGTATGATTCACTTTCTCTCTCTCATATATATATATAATATATATATATATATACATCTTTGTCTCTCTTTTGCTCACACACACACACACACACACACACACACACACACACACACACACACACACACACACACACACACACACACACACACACACACACACACACACACACACACACACACACACACACACACACACACAAAGCACAAGCTACAACAATTATACTCAAAGTATTTTTTTAAATAAGACATTGGTCATTTTTCATGATTAAATAGCTTGCAGTATTACATTCAATATAATTTCTTAATATTCAAAATCAGATGCACCACCGCACTTTGCTCAAAATAAAACAGAAAATATCATTCCTCGTGAACCCTGCTTCTCTGTGGTTTTCACCTGGACAGTTTTCTGTCAGAATGACTGGACACGCATCTAAGAAAGCTGTCCGGCTCTCACCTGTGTGAAGCACATTCCGCTGCACATGGTGGTGTTGATGGCCATGCAGTGCCCGCACTCGTGTCTCTCCACGTACAGCGTGTAGTTCTTCAGAGAGCAGGCCAGGAGAACATCTCCTCCCAACACAACAAGCAGACTGCAAAACAACATCCTCATCTTCTCTGGTGTCCTGATCAATGCTGCTGAGAGAAGTCAGAGTTCCTCGTGTGCGTTCAGACTCACACTAATCTCAAACGATCTGTGTGCCTCTTATCTTGCGGTGCAGGGAGGGAGGGTCTTCAGACTGGAAGTCAACGTGACACCGGGCCCAATGGCTCCGCGCGGCCCCATTACTACACCTCTTGATGTAACAGCAAGAGTTCAGTGGAACTGATCATTATGCATCGCTATTTATCATTTCAAACTAATATTAGCCTGCCAATGAAAATCAAGGAAAACAGCTCACATTTTATTATATTACAAATGGGACATTGCATTTAAGAATAAATTGTATTTTTACAGTTTGATTACATATTGCATATAATTATAGCAAATTCCACATCAAACCAGGCTTAGAATCTCTATATATTATGCTTAACATAAACATATAAACGTCAATACAATTTCTAAAGGTTAGCTAGGAATCACTGAAAATATAATATATATAAAATATATACAACTTGCATTTTCTATTAAATCTATTAAAAGCTGAATATATATATATATATATATATATATATATATAGAGAGAGAGAGAGAGAGAGAGAGAGAGAGATAGAGAGAGATGCTTCAACATCAATGTATTAATATATTTCCATGTGTTATTTTCTATATTAATTTCTCACCATATTTCTATGCCAATAATTATAATAATTAAATTGCATGCAGCAAATGTTCAGAAATCTACATACTAGAATAGTAAAGGCATACGTTTTTATATATTGAAATAACACTAAAGAATATGAACAAGACAATATTAACAAAAACATATATTAAATCATTGTTTACATTATGGGCATTGCACTGTAAAACGTCCCAGGTTACGTATGTAACCCTGGTTCCGAGAGGAACGAGACGCTGCGTCGAAACGCTAGGGGAACGCCATCAGCGTTGTCCAGCTCTGAATCATATGTGTAATCAGTCAAAATTGACGGCCAGACTTCAGGTGCGTGACGTCACGACCAGGAGCTTAAAAGCACGTGATGTGCACCGGCGCCAGCTTCCAGGAATGAAGCATAGCTCTAGTAGGGATGCCGGAAGTATGGCCCTGCGACGCAGCGTCTCGTTCCCTCGGGGAACCAGGGTACATACGTAACCTGGGACGTTCCCCTCCGGGAACATCGAGCTGCGTCGAAACGCTAAGGGAACGAGATATCCACGCCGCCATACTTGCAAATCCTGCTTAGTGTGTGGAGTGCACAGCTATGGCAAGGGAAAAGACAAGCCAGGGGTGGCTCGCAGAGCCAGTCGTAGAACCTGGAAAGTTAGGGGCGTAGCCCACCCACCAGCGTCACAGATGTCCTGCACAGGTACACCTGCCAGAAGGCCTTGGAGGCCGCCATACCTTAAGTAGAGTGAGCCTTGATTCCCAAAGGCGAGGGGAGATCAGAGGACTCGAGGTCATAGGAGAGCATCCAGATCCACTACTTAGCATAAGCACCCTGGCCTCCACCGGAGGAAACGTAAAAGAGAGTTTGCCTATTGAAAGGCCACCAAGAGGGGCGTGGTAGGTGCTATAGCCGCCACGTAGACCTTCAGGGTGGAGTGGGCTAACTCTGCGGAGAAACGGGCCTGCGAGAGCTCCAGCACTGTCCCAACAGGCAGTTAACTGGATCAAGCTGGCAGTCTCCGCACCCGGAGTCTCAACTTCAGGGCGTACAGTTTCCTTATTGAGGGAGCTCTAGATTGGAGGATGGTCTCAGCAACCTCAGTTGAGAGACCAGAGGCTATGAGTTGTGCCCCCTCGGAGCCACACCCATAGTTTCCACAACTCCGAGCGGGGTGAAAGATCATGCCCGCTGCCAGTGAGAGGATATCCCTCCTGACTGGAATCCCCATGGAGAGCCGTCGAGGAGAGAAATCGGGTCAGAGACTATACTCGGCCGGCCAGAACAGGTTTTTCAATAGAAGGACCCCGTCCATGCGCACTCTCTCTAGAACTCCCAGGAGCTGAGCGATCGGGGGAGCGTACAGACGAAGCCTCAGCCACGATTGTACCATAGCATCCAGCCCCTTAGCGGAGCTGGATGCCTGCCTCGACAGGATGGCTGCTCCTATCCTTTACTAAGGGAAGAACCCGATATTAATACGCTTTGCCCCAAAGCACATTTCAGGAACTTCCTGTGATGGGGAAGGAGTATGCATCTTTAGATCGCTCGTGACCACCAGTCCTCGATCTGGTGAGAAACGTGCTCGAAGAGAGCTTTCTGAACTTCAGTCGTGTGACTGAGCGGTTCAGTTAGCTTAGATCTAAGACGGACGCAACCCCTTTCCCCGGAACAATGAAGTACGGCTGTAGAACCTGGACTCTTTGTCTAGAGCAGGGACCACCTCGATGGTCTCCTCCCTCAGGAGAGTGCCCACTTCTTGTTCCATTACCAGAGCCTGCTCGCCCGTAGAAAGGCTGCGGCAGAGCGCCACATAGCCTTGTTCTACAGTGTGCGTGACCCATCGAGACACATTTGGCAGCAGTTCCACGCTGCCGAATAGTCTACTAAGGGAACCAGTCTCTCGAGACTGGTCTCTGGTGTACTTAGAGCGGCTAGCTCGGTGCCCTGGAACGGAGGACCGGCAGGGACGGCCGATCTAGCTGCTCTAGAGACCCCCGAAGGGGTGGCGAGCCTCCCAGCTCCGCTACATTTCTGGGCGGAAGAGACTGAGAGAAACGCTCGCTGGAGACCGCTGCGCCCTGGAACACGGCAGGGTTAGCAGACTGATCTCCTGAGGGCACTGAGGAGAGACGGGCACCGTGTAATGCGGTGTAAACCGCTCTTCCCCAGAGGGGCCTGCCCTCATAAGTCCTGGGATGTAGCATCAGGACTGCCTTAGAAATCTCCTATTGGAAACGACGGTCCTCAGACCCGCGTCATCTCTAGGAAGACTAAGGAACCAGAGTCTGCTCAGGCAGGACCCAATAAGACACGCTTGGCAAGGGCTCCCACACCGCCAGATGACTTACTAAGGAAACCAGTCTCTTGAGACTGGCCTCTGGTGTACTTAGAGCGGCTAGCTCGGTGCCCTGGAACGGAGGACCGGCAGGGGACGGCCGATCTAGCTGCTCTAGAGACCCCCGAAGGGGTGGCGAGCCTCCCAGCTCCGCTACATTTCTGGGCGGAAGAGACTGAGAGAAACGCTCGCTGGAGACCGCTGCGCCCTGGAACACGGCAGGGTTAGCAGACTGATCTCCTGAGGGCACTGAGGAGAGACGGGCACCGTGTAATGCGGTGTAAACCGCTCTTCCCCAGGGGGCCTGCCCTCATAAGTCCTGGAATGTAGCATCAGGACTGCCTTAGAAGTCTCCTAAGGGAACGACGGTCCTCAGACCCGTGTACTTAGAGCGGCTAGCTCGGTGCCCTGGAACGGAGGACCGGCAGGGGACGGCCGATCTAGCTGCTCTAGAGACCCCCGAAGGGTGGCGAGCTTCCCAGCTCCGCTACATTTCTGGGCGGAAGAGACTGAGAGAAACGCTCGCTGGAGACCGCTGCGCCCTGGACACTGGCAGGGTTAGCAGACTGATCTCCTGAGGGCACTGAGGAGAGACGGGCACCGTGTAATGCGGTGTACACCGCTCTTCCCCAGAGGGCTTGCCCTCACCAGTCCTGGGCCTTGGCATCAGGACTGCCTCAGAAGCCTTCTAATGGAAATGACGGTCCTCAGACCCACGTCATCTCTAAGGCCTCAGACTAGGAACCAGAGTCTGCTCAGGCAGATCCCAATGAGACACGCTTGGCAGGGGCTCCCAAGCCGCCGGGTGGCCTACTAAGGGAACCAGTCTCTCGAGACTGGCCTCTGGTGTACTTAGAGCGGCTAGCACGGTGCCCTGGAACGGAGGCCGGCAGGGGACGGCCGATCTAGCTGCTCTAGAGACCCCCGAAGGGGTGGCGGGCCTCCCAGCTCCGCTACATTTCTGGGCGGAAGAGACTGAGAGAAACGCTCGCTGGAGACCGCTGCGCCCTGGAACACTGGCAGGGTTAGCAGACTGATCTCCTGAGGGCACTGAGGAGAGACGGGCACCGTGTAATGCGGTGTACACCGCTCTTCCCCAGAGGGGCCTGCCCTCACCAGTCCTGGGCTTTGGCATCAGGACTGCCTCAGAAGCCTCCTATTGGAAATGACGGTCCTCAGACCTACGTCATCTCTAAGGAAGACTATGAACCAGAGTCTGCTCAGGCAGATCCCAATAAGACACGCTTGGCAAGGGCTCCCACACCGCCAGGTGACTTACTAAGGGAACCAGTCTCTTGAGACTGGCCTCTGGTGTACTTAGAGCGGCTAGCTCGGTGCCCTGGAACGGAGGACCGGCAGGGGACGGCCGATCTAGCTGCTCTAGAGACCCCCGAAGGGGTAGCGAGCCTCCCCTCTCCGCTACATTTCTGGGCGGAAGAGACTGAGAGAAGCGCTCGCTGGAGACCGCTGTGCCCTAGAACACTGGCAGGGTTAGCAGACTGATCTCCTGAGGGCACTGAGGAGAGACGGGCACCGTGTAATGCGGTGTACACCGCTCTTCCCCAGAGAGGCAGATCCGTCTTCGGCCCGGGCGCGTCACTCTGACTCCGATTCTGGCGAGTACGAGAAGTGACATTCCCCGAATAAGGAGCTGGAACACAATTGGGGCTGCTCCGCCCAGCAGCCCAAGCTGACCACCTCAACCTCCTTGGAGAAAGAGAGGTAAACATTGTGCTCTCACTTGAGAAGCATCCCAAGAGGCTCTTGTATGTCATATACAATATATAATTGTATATATTTCTCTACAATATATATATATATATGTATAAATATATATCTAACTTTCATAGTCGGATAAAATGCATAGTTAATTATTCAAAATTAAATGCAGTCAAACACCCAGACAAGTAAACACGGTCTGAAGTGCATAAATGAACCGAGAATCACCATATTGCGCGCGTTGCCTTGGCAACGCGCGAGCCGCTCGGAACAAAACAAATAAATCTTCTTGGAGAGAAACTGCTGCAGATTAGCGCACTCTCACTCAAGGGGGAAGAACTACAGCTTAGGCTTCCGCCCCGGGAGAGCGCTAGACCTGGGGAATACAGGTGGAAATAAGGCGAACCCGTCTCCAACCCGTCCGCCAGATCTATGTGCGATCCCCGTGATCTCACTCGCCGCGGTGCCTCAGCAGCAGCGGGAGCGCGAGATTCATAGGCGCGGACACACTCCTCGGAGCGTGCCCGGCGGGAGCACAATGCATTGCAGCGGACGCTGGATCTGATGGGAAAAGAAGATAGGGGTTCACCCGTCTTAATCTCCCATCTAATCCATCTGCGAGCACAGCCACTGCTCCGCCTCAGCGGCAGCGTGGCAGGTGCTGCGAGGAGCGCAGGTGAAAACTCCCTCCTCAAAGAGAGTTTTCGCCTCCAGCCAGATCATCGCAAAAACTGTGTGTATCCCGAGAGAGCGCTAGACCTGGGGAATACAGGTGGAAATAGGGCGAACCCGTCTCCAACCCGTCCGCCAGATCTATGTGTGATTCCCGTGATCTCACTCACCGCGGTGCCTCAGCAGCAGCGGGACTGGGAGATCATAGGCGCGGACACACTCCTCGGAGCGTGCCCGGCGGGAGCACAATGCATTGCAGCGGACGCTGGATCTGATGGGAAAAGAAGATAGGGGATCACCCGTCTTAATCTTCCCATCTAATCCATCTGCGAGCACAGCCACTGCTCCGCCTCAGCGGCAGTGTGGCAGGTGCTGCGAGGACGCAGGTGAAAAACTCCCTCCTCAAAGAGAGTTTTCGCCTCCAGTCAGAGAGGAACACACAGTCTGTAACGTGATCTACTTTCGCCCTCATTGGCCTTTGATATGTCTGCTTCTAGTCTTTCTTTGCCTATCTTTTTAAGAATAAACTTTCTTATTTCCTATCTGATAGTAACAGACTCACAGAACACATTCGACTGACACACACAGAGAGCTTTGCTGAATGACAAAAAAGCTGGCGCCGGCTGCACATCACGTGCTTTTAAGCATCCTGGTCGTGACGTCACCGCACCTGACGTCTGGCCGTCAATTTTGACTGATTACACATATGATTCAGAGCTGGACAACGCTGATGGCGTTCCCCTAGCGTTTCGACGCAGCTCGATGTTCCCGGAGGGGAACATGTTTTGTCTGGTAAAAATGACTGAGCTAACAAACTGATGTGATTTGATTCTATCTACAGTACTTAGCTCATAATCTAAGTCAAAACTATGATTGAATCAACATGACAATCATTATAGCGTTCAAATCAGGAGATCTCGTTTTTTTTTTTTCTCATTCGCTTGCTTATGCACATTTGACTTTGGGTGTTTTGCGAGCTTCCCATGCAGGCTGTTTTCTGTCTGTATCACTGTTTTTGTTTGATTATCAACATCATTTTCTGGCCATGTCCCAGTTCTGCTGTGTGTGTTTCACGTGTTCCGTGGTTCACCTGGACAGTGTCTAATCCCCGCTAATGCTTGGCTCTCGGCGCTGGGACATGTGTTGCCATGCATGCTCCAAACCTCGCTCATGCTCAAACACAACATCAAGAAGAGCTCAGTAACTCAACACAACATGCTCAACAGTGTATACAACCTAAAAATGTGCTTCAGGATTTTAATAAACTGGGTTTATTTAAAAAAAAAAAAACGTTTGTTTAATTATATGAGAGAAAATGAACCTGACTACATTAGCTTTCCGTTACATTAGTTCCAATAACTGCACTTTTTACTGTATTTTTGGATGTACATTCAAGAAGTATTATATAACGTTAAAATGTTTGTTAAGGTTATTAATTCAAGTTTTTATAAAGATAATATAATATTACAAGAAGAAAGTACTTAATGAACTATTGAACTCTGGTTCTCCTGTCATCAGATCTGTATATGTTTTCAATTGCATAATTCATCATGACACCTGAACGAAAACAGATCAGACTGATACAACCAGAAGGAATATTTTTTATGCTTGTGATTTATATCTGAAAACGATGGGCCATGTATAGGTGAATAATAAATGTGTATGAATGTCATTACAGTGTTCTTTTTATGACCACATTACATGTAAAGTGTATAACACACACACAGTGCAATGTTGAATGTTATTACATTTAAGAATTTAATTATGAATAAATAGTGTCTTTTGTTGAAAGTAATTCTGTTTGGGTAAAAGAAAAAACAATAAACATTAAAATCTAAATAAACAGTAAAAAGAAAGTCAAATAAAAAAAGCCTTGTTTATGAAAAATATAAATTGTTTAAAAAATCTGGTTGAATTAGATCAGAAACAAATATATATTTTAAGGTAAAATAATAGGGTGATGTTGATATTAAAAGTGCAATTTTGCTGATATTATTATAATTACTACTATTTCTACCTGTTTTTACCCTTAAATATATTTGTGTATGTGTTTTTCAGGTTGATTCATATGAAATATTAATCAGCCTGTTAGGTTAAAGATATATTCCTATAATACTTCTGACTTCAATAAAATCAGCATGACTACATGAATCACATTTTGATATTACCTGTCAAAACAACGTGCAGTTTACACATAGCAGACTAAAACCAACCAGGCAGTAAAATGAAAATATGAATATGAAAGCCCTAATACTACTATTTTAACTATTTACATTATACTAGTTTCAGTCTCACATCCATACATCTCTCTATCAATCAGATTTAATAAACATATTCAACTTCACTTCAAAGAAACCTTCAATCTGATGCTCAAAACAACCAAAGGCATACAGTTGAACTGTTGAGGTGAATATGACAGCGCCTCGGCGTGGTGACCAGGCTTGTGTTTGTCTCGACCACAGCATGACTCCAGCTGACAGTCACTGAATCAGTCTAAGGTTTAGTGCACTGTCAGCCTCAATAATCACAGTGTCGGGGTTAGCAGAGTTTAT